>JAQFZC010004400.1:0-16229 GCA_034695205.1 Dicyrtoma fusca | reverse complement strand
GAAAATACTTCCGGTGACCCGCGTACTGTTAGAGACCCGCGTACTATTAGAGACCCGCGCATTATTCCATTCAGGCCTTCGGACCCCCGCGTATACTAATGGAGATCCGCGTAGTAATTGAGACCTGCAGGGTAAAAGAGAGTTTACGGTATTTCTAGTTTGTCATCTTCTTTAAAGTGTTCATTTCTAGTTGTACATTTTTTTAAAGCATTGATTCCTAGTTTTACACCTTTTTGAAGGTATCAATTCCTAGTTTTACACTTTTTTGAAAAAGTTTTAATTTCTAGTTTTACAGTTTTTTGAAAGCGTTACCTCCTAGTTTGGATCTTTTCGAAAATGTTGAATTCTAGTTTTGATCATTTTTTAGTTGTCAATTTCTAGTTTTGATCCTTTTTTAGTTGTCAATTTCTAGTTTTGATCCTTTTTTAGTTGTCAATTTCTAGTTTTGATCCTTTTTTAGATGCTAATTTCTAGTTTCGATCTTCTGGAAAAGCTGAATTCTAGTTTTTACGTGTTTTGAAAATGTTTATTTGTAGTAAAAACACTAAGCAACTTCATGGTTTTTTCGTTCCGAATGGGAAGACGAACGTATAAGCTAAACGGTTTAGCCTTTCTAAAAACCCGCCAAATCTTGTGACACAATAATTGCAGTGCCCCTTGCCATTATGGGATGCTACACTCTGGGAAATGATAAGTAGGAGAAGACAAGCCACAAATGTGAGGCCGGTCATAAATACAAAATAAAATACAGATCTCATTGATGAGGGCTCTGCTCCCTGCATTGATTTTCTCTTTTCCACACATGCATACTTCTGGGATTCCAGTGAAAGTGACAAGATCACAAATGCATTTATAATTCATGGCCTCGCTTGTAATCTGTAATCTCCAGCAGACACACAGACCTGGCCAGAGACAAACAAACCACTACTCCTCTCGTATGCATTCAAACAGTACATTATCCTCTACTGTTGCAGTTGCGAAATTTATCTTTCGAAATGCCCACAGCTTTCCCAAGGTTCGTGACTATTGACCCGCATCAAAATCAAAAAAAGGGAAAATGTCACACAAGCTTAAGTACCTTTCGTATTGGAATATCCTATGCATACTTAGAATAGGTAGTGATTACATTGCAGATTTCAGCTCTGCTTCTGATATGTAGATAATTATGCAATGTTAGATTTTGCACTGCTATAAAAGGTTATATTTTTGACACATTGAAGCACGCAATGCTATTTTGGTAGACAGGTCGAAAACCAGATTTTTCAATCCTGTTACTATTTCGAGATTTACGGTAGAGATAAATGACGTACGTAGGTTTTGTGGGACCCGGACTTTCCTTGCTTCATAAATAAGCCAGAATTTTACCGCCAAAGTTGGTTGTATAAAAGGCACAGAATATAACAGAATTTTGTGTATAGGTGGGTCGGCAAGGTGCTGGGGTCACCAGAATAATTAGCCTTAAAAGACAGCCACAAATCAAAATATTTGTCGTGGTAATAAACAAAATTACTGTGTGCCATGAATAATGCAAGTGCATGGGCAGTATCGCATCGGTATCAGCCTACATAGGAGTTTATGCAAGCAATGAGTGGGATCCACGAAATGTAAGCAAATATTTATGGACAAATTAGCGAGCACATATGAGGCAGGTGACAGGTTTGACGTCAGCATTTCCTTTCCCATCAATTCGTCGCATTTTCAGTAAATACACATAAACAACCTTCTGTGTGGGTAGATACAAAAGTATGTAGACTTAATAATAAGTTACATAAGTACTTACTATGGGACCATGCACATATAACCCTAAGGAACAAAACACGGAATTAAACGCTTGAAATTTTGAAACATTTTCACGTATTCAAAAAGTGTTTAAAAAATGATTCAGTCTATTTTATAATAATGTTGGCACACCAAACTGCTGGTTTTTAAAGGACTCAAAGCATCATTTTTACGTCTTCTGAAACGTCAAGAACATAAATTCGAAGTGTCAGTTAAGAAAGTGTCAAAATATACATTTAAAGTTTTGAAAGGTGTTTTAAGCATGAAGTTTGTGTTTTTAAAAAGCTTCGGAACATTATTTTAGCCTTGTGAAAGGTGCAAAAACGTAAAGACATTTATAAAAGGTTCGAAACGTTTATTTAGCGCTTTTGAAAAGCTCTTTGAAAATAAACTTTGTGTTTTTGAAAAGCTTCACAACATTAATTCAGCGTTGTAGAAGGTGCGAAAACCAAATCTTGGAATTCAAATAAGTTTGAAATGTATATTTAACGCTTTTGGAAAGTGTTTTGAACATAAACTTTGTGTTTTAAAAAATATTCAAAAAAGTATCGGAAAGTACATTTACCGCTTTTGAAAAATGTCTAAACATAAAAGTACATTGTCAAAGCAATCATTCTTTGATTTTACCAACGTTTTAAAAAAAGCCCTCCCACCACACGTCACAACTGGATTGCCTCTGCAGATCCCTAACAGACGAGGGAGGGAACCAAATAGGAGAACACGCTCATTGTCGTTACCCTTTCCCCAAATTTGATGGAGAAAGTCGCTTATGGTTATGTGACCATTTAGTACATATTTGGGTACAGGAGACTCATACGTGTGTGCGCGCCTTCCCAATTAGTTTAGACTGAACTGGCTCCACTAAAATCCACTGTTTTTTATTTGCCTCAATGATGTTGAATGACGGTACCTTGACTACCAACGGAGCTTTCTCCATGCACCGTGGCAGGAGTTCATGGGATTGCAAATCTGGAAAACATTGTAATATCTCCTCATTTTAGTATTTTAGTACAGCGATTCTCCATTTACCCAGTTTTTTATGGGTGTACATATCATTCATTCCATAACCCATTGATTATTACGTAGCAAATGGCAATGTAGTTTTCGGCGATACTACGACTAGGTACATAAGTATTACAGCAAGCTCGCAGTGGCACTGGCATTGGCACTGCTGGCAATTGTGTTCTGACACCGATACTTATATATAGTAGAGGCTACACAGCTAAGGGACGTTCTAAATATTACGTCATAGAAAATTAGATTTTTGACAGCTTTACATGAGCCAGAATTGCCAGCCTTTATGAAAACTTAAATGTGATGTTCAGATGTTTAAAAAAGTTTCAAAGAAGGGCATAATACCTTTTATTAACTTTAGTCTAATGCTTCAGACATTTTAAGACTAATTATAAACGAGTTGTGTTTATTGTGGTTACATGTTAAAAAATGCTAGTATAACGCTTTACACAATTTATACATGCAAAACGGTTTCCTTGTACTTTCTAAGTGTAAATGTAATGCTTTAAAAGTGCACTTATTACTTTAATGTTTCGACGCTTTTATAGAAATGGAATGTTATTATTACTGAATTATAATTTTAAACCTTTTTAAAAAATTTGAACAAACTTTTGAATACTTACAACGTTTTTTGTGCAAAGCCCCTATAGCCTATATGCAAACGTGTGCTTGAATAATAAAGGGTACACTATAAGAATCCCAGTTAAGAGTGGAAATGGAGTGTAATGCATACTTGCATCCCAATATTTTCGATTTCATTACTCTCCTATACCTATACGTGTGATTTTTCTTTTGGCTCATAAAAATACAAGTTTCCTACATGCTTCCAGCATTACAGGCAGGGGAGTGAGTGAACACGCACTGCACTGTAATAAACAATGAAATGAAATATTGCTATACTTAGACTATAGGAATCCCACCACGGAATTTGGGGATACACACTCAAACACCCACCAACCTACATACAGTGACGATCGGAATTTTGGATTATGGCGATAGAATGGAAAGCACAGCTTGAGGGGATTCATAAATATGTACATAAATATTAGATTGGCCCAGCAGCTGTGACTTTGTTGTGGCTCAAAAGGACAACTTTATGACTTTGTTCTCCTAAAGAGTACATAACACACAGTGAGTGAGTGAGTGAGTGCAGGGAAGTATTGATTCCTTGCCTTTTGTTGAGTCTTGGTCAGTAATGGCCTCAAAGCCTCCTTTCCATTATATTTCATCACACGAGCTTTCATTTCTCATTGGAGAACAAATGTTGGGGACATCCATACATTACGTTTAAAGGTAAGGTAAGGTAGTGGGGGGGGGTGTTAACATTTTAATTTACGATAATACTCCCATCAAAGTGGTAGGATTTGAGTTTTTTAACAACTTTCACCGTAATTTGCAAACACCCCCAATGTCCTAATATAAACATGCCAATGCAATATACCTGGGTGTCTAAAGTCCAAAGAATGCCAAAGTAAATGATGCACTTGAATTTGACCGACTTTCAATAACCTACCTATACACCTACGTTCTTTCTCCACGGAGAAAGCAATTTGTAGTATAAAAAGTGGCTCACACTAGAGGCTGGTCCCATTCATCGGGAAGTGAAAGGACTGCCCACACCGTATAATGCTTCTAGAATTAGCACAATTTGACAATACAAGAAATCATATTTGCTTGTACACAATTTTGAAGGAAATTGTTCTGATTTGCACAAAGTTTTGTATTTTTGGGAGAAAGTTTGCAAAACGACACACTCAAAACTTTCACCTGCATTTTAAAGTTTTACAATTTTTGGACCGACCATTAAAAAAGTCTTTAAAAAAGCCCAGCTAGCCTTTCAAGAATGTGTTAACCTTACAAAACAAGTTTGAAAACGAAGAGCAATCTTGTGTGAATAAGTAGCGAATCTGCACGCATACGTTAGATGGCCAAACCAATGAGCTAATGATTTTGAAACATATCCTTTTATGCTATCCTAGAAAAGAACTAGTCTAATTCCCAGCAATTCTTCACGAAATGTTTAGTAGTTGATTTCCAAAATCCCATTTTGTGAGGTACCGCAATGGAAAAAGCTGGTTCGGATCGTGTGGGTCTGAAGAAAACTTGACAAAAAAAAGAAGAAAAAAGAGTTCCGGCTGCCTAACAAGAAGAAGAACTCGAGTACGTTTTACTCTGTTGGACTTGTGTCTCTTGAGTTTGTTAGCTCTGCTCCATTTCTGCTTTCTCTTCCGTCTCTTTCTCTGTCGTTGCCCATGTGAGTCTCTGTCTGTCCTGAGAACTACACAACACTGATTGGGGACGCAAAATGACGGATTTTCAAAACAATTTACATTTTTTCAAGATGAAGAAATCTATTTGCCTAGATTTGTTTGAAAAAGTACCCCTATAAACCTCTATTTGAAACGGTATAAAATGCATATGTATTAATGTTTTTGAAAAAATTCAAATGTTGCTTAGGATATAGCAAGCAACGTTGAAGATGTTTTATATTAGATGTTAAAATTATACAATATTTATGTATTGCTTTTAAAAAGCCGAACATTTTATGTATTAAGCGAGATGCCAAAGGTCTTATCTACTTGTTCCAAAAATGTTCAAGACCTTCGATTCCCACTCACTTTCTTCGAACTAGAAAGTCAATATAATCTGTAAATGGTCATGTATCTCTTTGCAATGAAGACTAATGGGGAATAATCACTTTTGCTTCGTAGTCGATGCTTCAGCTTCGGTACACTAATGCACACACTATAGTACAATCTACCATAAAATACATTATGCTGTGAGTCTGTGTGTGCTTCGATACGGAGAAGGAGACAGAGATGCGACTGAGAGCAGATACACCCATCTGCCTGTCCTCTCACTTTCTCTCTCTCTCTCTCTTGTAGTTCCGCAGTGCGGATGAGTGAGTGAAGAAAGGAGGAAACCACCCATGGAATAGTAAAAAGATCCACACACATACCCGACGTCCTTTGTATGTACATTGCTGTCTGGTCTGTACTGCTGTATGTACGCTCATGTGTTTTATGTGACTGGAGTCTGGAACGTAAAGTATACACATGGCTGCCTGTATCTACTAAGATACTAGGAGAGAGAGTTAGTGAAAGCAGTTGGTCTAACAAAAAGTTGGCTAGATCAACTGCACATAAGCGTGGTGATGGTGCGATCATATTTAAGTAACTTCCAATCTCAACTTTCTCACCAAGCCTTAAGTTCCAGTTTCAGGGGTAGTTACTTCCTACGTCTATAATGTCTGTACTGTATGCATGGTCTATGGACAGAACTACAGAACTATAGTTTATCTATAGTAATTCTAGAAGCACCCCAGAAAAAACAAAATCCCAAAATATCTTTCGCCCGTGCTATACACACTACATACAAGTTACGGACCTACAGTGTGGCTGGGCTTAAGAGGCAAACTGGCGGGAATTATTTAATACTGTGCTTTTAGAGGGAACATAATTTCATGTCAAAACTAATGAATATGAAAGTAATGCAAGGGCACGCCGAGATATTTAGCAACTTTTGAATTATTACACACACAAGGATATAGATAGGCTATTTTGCCTATCCAAAGCATCAACCTATAAAACGTTGTGAAATTGTTTTAAACTTATTTATTTACGTATTTCGCACTTTAAGTAATGTAACATAAAACGCTTTGTATCCATTAAAACTTATGTAAATAGGCCACTCAGCAATTTTTTTGTAAACTTGCAAATGGAACGTTGTGCAGATTTTCAAAAAGGTGCGCGTAAAACCGAATGGTTTAAAAACATGTAAGTAGAGAATTTATAAAATGTTAAAAAGGGCTATTTTGCAACTTTTCAAAACATGCACGTAGGATGTGTTTTGGCTTTTTCAAAAACATGCAATTACTACAGTGTGAATCTTTTCAAAAACATGCATATACAACAATTTGAATCTTTTCGAAAACGTGCAAACCGGACAGTTTGTGCCTTTCAAAAGAAGTTATTGGATACTTTTTGCCTTTTCGGAAACAAAAACGTATGCAATCCTTGTTGAAATAATTTAAATAGTGTATTTTGCATATTTGTTTTTAACAGCGTGCAAAAAAAAAGAATTTTACTTTTTACAAAAACCAAAATTCCTTTTAAACATCTAACAAAGCATTTTGAACCTTTTCAAAACCAACTTAGGCTACCCGCGGTAGTTATATGTTACTCCATTTTTAGTTAAAACTACTGTATCCACATTCTACTTACTGTTGTTAAACGCACCTTGTTTTTCCTGTAACATTTTGCCTCTCAAGCGACTGTAACTGTACCAGTATGAAATGAAGTACAGGAAGCTGAAGCTGAAGAAATGTAGAAAAAGCCATGTTCCTTGGAAGTACATTGTACTAATATGACTAACAATATGATCGTGTTGATTCTACAACTACGGAGTGTAATACCGGAATATCCTTCTGTATTGGTGAAGCACTGTACAGAAGTTCTATGTGTTGCAGATAGATAGATCTTTTATGAATACATGTATGCAGGAGATTACACTCGTAGTTGAGCATGTAGTGAAGTGAAGAGACGTCACTGGAGCTCAAAGGAAAGTCTTATTGCAGGTCGTTGATAAGGGTGGATGTATGAATGGGATTACGCACATATCTACAAGCTATGTATGTACATTCTCATAGGGCAGCCATGTCGAGAAGAGTGGAATAGAATTACGCGGTTTTGTATTATTACACTAAAATTTTATGAAAGTGCAAAACTGCGAATGATTCCAACTCTAGAAAACCACCAAGTCAACCAAGAGTTTTTAGAGATTGTTGGGAAAAACCACAGTTGGGGGCAGTCATGCAAGAGACACCGACTTTCAGCTCAAAGGAATATATCAGTATTATAGTTTTGAGGGATTCTGTATTTTGTAAGTGTGCATTAACTGAAGAACCAAAGAGACATTTCTCGGAATGTAATTTAATTGCAAACTGGAGCGTCTTGAGAACAAAATCAAAGATCCGATGGGATTGATCGTTATTATTTCTGTATTACACTGTGTTTCGAAATTATCTACATCGTTTGACGATAAACGTTTAATTCATTTTTAAAAGTGATATTTGGCTTAAATTCTTTCACGATTTTGAAAAAGCTCAAAATGTAATAATTGAATAGTGTTTTATAAAAACAACTGTTATTCAACGCTTTTAAAAAGACTGTAAATGTACTATTTTCAACGCGTTGTAAAGGGGGTAAGGACTGTACCTACCTATTAAGTTTTTAAAACGTTCAAATAAATACACAAGATGCTATTTACATGCCTGAGAAAGGTCAAAATGTTCTATTTGCATGCTTTTCGAATGGTTAAAAATGAATTAATTCCTTATTTTTAAAACTATAACACAAGGAAATAAATGTACTTTTAAGAAACTGCATAATGCTATAAATTTTTATGAAAAGGTGCAAAATGATATAATTTGTCTTTGAAAATGCAATAAATTCGTTTTGTACGCTTTAGAATGTTGCTTTTATCAAGCTATGAGCTATGCAAACGCCTCAATAGGTAAAATACGTTTTGACCATTTTATCAAAGTGAAAATCACCATCTACTGTCACTTTTAAAAATGTGCCTAATTTTACGCATAGCACTTTTGTCGAAAGAGAATATGAACACATCGTTTCGTATAGATTTTCGAAAGAACCTTTTTGCCTCTTCAGTCAAGCTATAGATGTATAGTAAAGCGTGGGCTATGCTTATTGTCGAGTCTACGCCAGACTACAAGACTCCAACACACATTTGTAGTTCAAGTTCTCAAAAGCATTCAAACTCACTTTTTTAAACTAAATACTTGGATTTCAAATGCTAAGAGCACATGAGTCTTGGCAGCACTCGGGTGTAAAACGTCCCTTCGTTTATGGTAAAAAGAAGAGTTTTACTTAGCAACGCAACGTATTGCGACTATGTATTCTACAACAAAATTTGGATGCTCCTTGTACATTATCTGAAATTCTGTAAGAGTTTCCACAATTTGGAAGTAAAATCAAAGTTGCAATGCAACATTTATACATTTCTCCTTTATTTGTCAATTTAAAATAATATAAAGAAGCAATAGAATTGTACCTAGGTAGTTTAAATTCTGACAACTCAAAACATGGTCTCAAAAGTATGTAGGTACCTAGTTTATTTTTAGCGAACAAATTCAAGCACCGTGAATGATGAAAGTATGCAAGCTTTGGCCGCATTGGACATACAAAGCTAATTCTGATTCTATGAGTGAAAGTAAAGATTATTCAAGCCGAAACTTAAATTACCTATAATTTTATTTTCCAAAAAATTGTACTAAAACTACTGCGAAGTAAAGGGAATCTACAGAAAAAAATACGGAATTTATTTTAAGTCATAACAGTAAAAAAAAAGTAGGAATCGAGAAATAAAATAAAGGGGTAAAGAACAAGGGATAAAAGTGACTAGCTACATGGCTGTAAGGCACTTTATTTCTTCCCCCATTGTTACTTTAAAAATAAAAGTAAATTGTTTTATGGCCACTGCACTATACTCTACTGCACTGGACATTCTACTGCCTTACTGCAGGTACTGCATTTTTGATACAGTTCAGAGTTCACGTCCCCTCAAGTGACAGGGAAAAATTGACTTTGACTTATTTCACAACATGTTTACTGTTACTTTCTTTACACAATTACGTAGTACTACTATAACTATGGACAAAGTATTGCACAATTCAAATCCCCATGTTTTTGGCAATTGAGCTTATGTACTTTCTCTCCGCTTTCTCCACTTCATGTGAACGACCTTGAGTGAACTTCAATGTGGGTTTAGGTACAAAACGATGCACATCACAAATAGACAAGTGACATATTATTGAACTAATAGTGGCTAAAGATGTACTGTAAATTGAGGGAATTCACACCTTTTTAGAAGCCTGAAAGAAGAATTTTTGTATATTTAAAACATGCAAATACAAAATTCTTCAATTTTGCCATAAATAATAATACTCTAAACTTTTTAAAATTTTAGTACGTTTTACAGCATTCCAAATCTAGGTAATTACAAAATTTTGTTTCTTTTAAAAAACGTGTAAAGACGAAATTGTGCAACTTTTTTGAGTGCAAATAGGAAATTTCGCAACTTTTAGAAAAGTGTAAATAGGACATATTGCATCTTTTCGAAAGATTGTAATTTAAGCATTTTGCACCTTTCAAAAGGGTCCAAACAGGAAATGTTAGACCTTTTGTAGAGCAAGTAAATAGGCCATTAGGAGTTTTTCAAAAATGTGTTACATTAGCATTTTGAACCTCTTCAGAAACATAATTATAGAATAGTTTTCACCTTTTAAAATCATTTAAATGGAATATGTTTTACATTTTCTGCACAAGGTGTGCATCGTTTTTAAAACTTTGCATCTAAACCTACTCTTGTTTCACTGCACTTCTACCTCATTTACTATGAACGTTGAACTATAAGAAGGTAGTTTCAACTCCTATGTTTTGTCTATTCAGAACAGCACCAAATCAAGACGAGTTAAAAGTTAAAATGCATATGTATACATTATGTATGATGACCTGGCCTTTCAGTGTGTATGTACTTACATACAGTCAAGAGGAAAGGCAGAAAGAGATACACTTGAGTTGAGAATTCTACAGTTCCCTTCTCTACAGTATCAGTTGCTTTCCCTTCCGGGAACCTGAGAAGTATGTAAATATTTTTGCCAAAGCAACACGGACTGCGTGAATACAAAGGGAAGGAAGTATGAATTACACATGAGTTCACACTATTATTTCAGGGAAGAAAGAAGAGGTAGGTGAGTGAGTGATGAGAAGGTGTAGAGAACTGTACAGGTAGAAAGAGAGTGAAAGGGGGATTGCACTGTTACTATTATACAGACGGACTTAAATCGATGAAACGTAGGTTCAACCAGGGCCTCTGTAGTTGCTGCCTCGGATGGCTGTTCAGAAGAGAGTTTCAATACAGGTAAAATAATATGTATTTACATGCTTTCACTAAAGTGAAAGTAAGACTTTCACCAGTTTTACCCTAAATTAAAAAATGTAAAAACATTTACGAATTTTATACGTTTTAAAAAGCAAAACCTTGTATTTGCACTCTTTCAAAAACACACAACAAAGTCCAAGGAATAATATTTCGCAATTGAGGAATACATAACGTAATTTTCAAAAGGAACAAATTTTAATGCCAATCATTTGGAAAGCCACTCATTGCTTATGAAATTTACCGTTCAAAATAGAGTAAAGCAATACATATATTTGTCTGTAAAGTTCTGTACAAGTTTTGTGAATGTCGTAACAGGGAAGAAGCCCCTGGCAAAGAGAAAGTACACTGCATAATATACGCTTATGCACTATATTCTGGGATTGAGAAAAAGTAAGTACTAGTTTTATATTATTTATTCTGTTTTAGGTTGAATTTATTCCCTGTCTGTCGTCTCTCTTCTCATACTGAGTCACTGTTGCCGTAGCCTGTAAGATACCTGAAGACGGAAGAGAAAGTGCACTGAATTCAGAAATAATGTCCCTTTAGTTCAACCAGCGCCGTGCATACACTTAATTTTATTCGCCCTGGAACTCTTTTTTAGAATTGCAGATATAACCTTTGGTTCTGTAGAGCTGGAAGTCACACTAAGTTTCCTTGTACGAAGAAATGACATTCATGGACGTATTTCCTTCCATTTTGCTGGTCACGGTCATATTTTCTACTGACATCTATCTCATCATTGAAGTGTATTAATGCATTCGTTCTTTTTGCAAGGAACTTTGTAGATATTACTTCAGATGCATAAGTATGGATTGGTACTTTTGAAAAAGGTATACATGAAAGCAATGCTTCCCAAACTTGTCAAATTATTGTATTTAACGTTTTTAAATGTGTCAAGCACAAAATCACAAATGTAAAAAGAAGCCCAAAACGAATAATGAAGTGGTAAAAATGGGGCTAGCACGCAATCACCGGTGTGTTAAAAATGTGTTTAGCATAAAAACAACTTTTCAAAAAGTTCTGAAACTAAAATAACATCTTAAAAATGTGCAATAACACCGTTTAAGCGTTTTACAAACTTGCTTAACATAGAAGAAAACAGTTTCGACATTAGTATACCAGCAAATCGTTTTAAAACAGTGTTTAGAAAAGTTTAAAAAACGGTTTTACAAGTTTTACAACATTAAAAGTCAAGGTTTCAACACTTAAACCTTATTTGTGGTATTATCTCATAATTAAATAGGTCGTCCAAAACATGTTTTTTAGAATCCTAAGCAGCTTCTCTACGCCATCATATTTACATGCCCCTTTGGAGCCTCTTACACCTTTAAACACATTTGCATTCTCCAAACACTGAATTATATTTACGATACTACTAACTATCCGTAGCAATGAGATCTTAAATATATGTATGCACGTAGGTATATAGTTACCTGGCTTCATGTTGTAAATTGTCAATTTCAAATTAAGTACGTGCAGTATTTTCACTTTAACTCTGCATCAGCAGCATTAAATTACAGTCATTGGTAAGAAATAAATTGTAATATCCAAACCTAAACCGCTTTGAAACTATTAGCTCCTAACGGTGATACTTTCAAAATAAGTTAGTGAAAGTACACATAGTCTCCATTGCAATTTTAGGATACGTATTCGAATTCTAGCACTTTGTTTTTTACTATTTAGGTATACTATATAGGTATACTGTATGAATATGAACTCGAACCTTGCTTGCTCTCATTGCATGAGCAATCTTTCACTCTGGGCCACCAACTTGTGTATGCATTTCTGTGGATTGTGTGTAGAGTGGAGGGATGATAATAAAAAAGGCGTCTAGTCTGTCAGCTGCGTGGGAGAAAGTGAAAGGAGAGATAAAGGAAGAAGAAAGACAAGACGTTGTTGAGTGGCTCACCTTCAAAGAATCAATTCCACGAGTCATGGCCCAAGTGGAGACAACATAATCCATCACTCTCTCCGAAAGCGCCTTGGGTACTTCGTGTAGTTTCATGAATTCTCGCACACTGTTCAGCATGTCGTGGTACTTGGCTGTGGCGGACGTCATCTGCTGAATTATCGTCGTCACGTGACCAAAAATTGTAGCGTAGAGTAAGGCTGTAAAATAATAGAGAGCACATAGCGAGTGAGTACACGCACCCGAGTCAAACAAGCCACACAAAATCTAGTATGTAGATCACAGATTGAGCATCCAATATTAAAGATCAATCGTGTTTTCCCGCTCAATGACGATCTCTCAGCTTGCATAATCTGTCTTCCGCTCTGTCCGGTGAATCAATTACATGATTATGCTTACCATACAGCTGAAGGAGCAAAAGATCGGACAAAATGTCCCGACGAAATCATTGAAATATTCGTTTAAACTATTCGGAACTGGGGAACTGTGGAAATACTAATTTACAAAAGTGTTTAATTCTATAAATTAACTTTTCCAAAACGATCAACACTAGTAACTAATACTTTTACAAAATGGTCAAAACTAGTAAATTATACCTTTTTAAAATAGTCGAACGTTAATAATTAAAACAATTTCAAAATAGTCAAAACTAGCAAATAGCAAGTTTTCAAAATGGTCAAAACTAGCAAATAACAAGTTTTCAAAATGGTTAAAACTAGCAAATAATCTTTTTTCGAAATGCTCAAAACTAGCAAATAATCTTTTTTCAAAATGGTCAAAACTAGCAAATAATCTTTTTTCAAAATGGTCAAAACTAGCAAATATGTAATCTTTTTTCAAAATGGTCAAACATAGTAAATTACACTTTTCCAAAATGGTCAAAACAAGTAAATTACACTTTTCCAAAATGGTCAAAACAAGTAAATAACACTTTTTCAAAACTGTCAGAACTAGTTAATAACACTTTCAAAAAGTCAAAAAATCAGAAATTACCGTTTTCAACAACATTCAAAACCAAATGTGTTATCGTTTCGAAAAGGTTAAAAATTAGAAATCCTTTGAATTTGACCGTCCCACAAAATTGTAAAAACCAAAAATGGCTTTAAAAAACAAGTATACCTAGGTAGATATTAAAGTATAATAATTGCTGAAAAGGTAAATCGTTTGTAGGTATATATTAAATGTACTTATTTTTCTTAAGGTATGAATCATGCTTTCAATGAAGAAGCAAAATGAAACATCTACAATGATTTTCTATTATATTCGTATTTTACCTTGAAAAATGTTTGAGGGCACAAAACTAAATAATGTGTGTGAACGTACCTGCAATAATCATCATACAGCAGGTGAATATTTTTTCATTGTCAGTCTCGGCGGCGACGTTGCCGAAGCCAACACTGGTCATGCAGGTCATTGTAAAATAGAGGGCAGTCACATACATGGTCTTTCGGGTGGGGCCGTAGATGAGTTCACCCGCACCCCCATCCCCCGAATTATAACTAAAGGGACTCGAAGTCACATTTGCAAGTTTCCACAACCAACTATACTGTATATTATTCTCGGTGTCCGACCGTCCAATTGAGTACCAAATACACGCCAGCCAATGGGCCACCAACATATAAAAACACAAGAGTAGAATCAACATGGCCGCACCATACTCCAAATATCTGTCCAACTTTCGGACCACTCGGCCAAGTCGAAGAAGTCGCACCACTTTCAATGCACTGAAAAGGCTTCCGATTCCCTGTAAAAAAAATCCAAAACAAATACGTATTGTAATACACAGCATTAATTCAATTGTTCAATTTTAGACACAAGCTTCATTAATCAGGCTGCTCATGGCTAATTAACTGCATGCTCAAGGTGTGTACAAAATGTCAACACTCATTTTAATTCTAAGCAGCAGATATTGATGGGGCTTTATTTGTACAATGTAATTAGTATGGCCTAGGGACCCGTCGACATTGGTGTATTAGTAGATATTTTATTTTGAAATAAATGATATATTAACTGCAAGTATAGCTATACGGTGTACACTACTGTACTGTGAATCTCGCATTAGTCGCCAGGCCTATCTTATGTACAGGTTTGTACTTCGTATTTCAATGAATTAAAAAAATTAACGAAATTTTAAAAGACCAGATCGAAGTTATGATGGAATTTTCTACTTTAAAACGGAAAGATAGAGCACTTGCAATTTTTCATAAGCCTTTGTAAATGAAGTAGACGATTTAGAAAAGTTGTTTTTTTAGAAATCTCCATTTTCAAAATGTGCATATATCGCAATCTACATTTTAAAAATGAGCAAATATCGCAATCTACATTTTCAAAATGTGTGTTTCTTGAACATCACGATTTGAAAACATGAGTTCATAAACAATATACGTTTTTCAAATGCTTTTTGTTATTCAAAAAGTTTGAAAATGTGTGCTAATAGACTTTTACGTTTTCAAAATGATTAATTATGGAAAATGGTATTTTTAAAATGTGTTTTTATAGAAATGTAAGATTTCAAAATGGGAGTTTATTTCTACTCTCTCCTTGAAATCAACATTTTGAAAACGTGTTTTGTAAAAATCATTTTAAAGTAAAAACGAAGCAAAAGCTGCCTTGCGTACTTCCATATTGGCATTGTTCAATTCATGTTTCTTCAAATCAGTGTTTAACTTAATTTAATAAATACTTTTCTCAGAGAAGCTAATCGCAGCTTATTGTTAGCAGTACTGCTAAATGTTTCAGTCCTACGATAGTGAATCTAATTTTTTGTTTGTTCTTATCCTCCTTGCGCGTTCAGATCCATAGCCGACAAAGGCAAAATAAACTCAGTAAAACAGTAATGGTCCTTGGCTGCTGTGTCCAGGACGGCCACCAAATGTGTTTCCCTCCCTTCCTTGATAAAGGCTGGATATGAATGGCTAATGCTCTCTCTTTCTAACTCTGGGAAGGCGCTAACTTTCTTAACCGCATACGCATAGTTTCCCAACTTTACATCTTTAGTTTCCCTTTTCTTCCAGTGGCCCATTATCTTTGGGTCTGCCTGTACGTCTGTAGTCTCTACAGAAAATTTTCTGTTCAGTCAGGATTTCCAACATTACAGATAAAATTGGAAGTTCATGGCTGGACTTGGACTCAAAAGGGAAAACTTGATGCTTTCCTTTCCCCTTTCACTTTTCATTAATGTTTAGGTAGGGTGAAAGTATTTTGAGATTGTGAGGAAATGAAATGGGAGATTTGTCACTAGCTCCCAATGGAAGCCATTCACGGAGGAAGGCGACGGTGAGAACTTTTGTTCCAGCCTCCTTCACGTGAAGTGTGTGTCACCCAAAGAATGAAAGATATTTCACCATTTCATTGGTTTGCTTCACCTTTAAATAGAATCTGCCTACCTCTCTACCTCTAATAGAGCATAAACAGTTCTCAGAAGCAAACTTGGAAAATTTAAAAAAAAAGATTAAAAAAAGATGTTTTTGAAAATGTGTAAAATGTGAAATTGCATGTTTTTGAAAATGTGCAAACTTTCCAATTGCATGTTTTTGAAAATGTGTAAAATGTCCAATTGCATGTT
>JAQFZC010004399.1:0-16229 GCA_034695205.1 Dicyrtoma fusca | reverse complement strand
CGATATTAGGAAGAAGATCAAGTGAGTTGCCTTGTGGCAACCCACAGATTGGATTCCAGACAGAAACAGCTTCTTACAAACATCAGTAAAAAGCAACATAATAATAATAATAATAAAATTTACCTGCACTACAGCCTGTAGTCACTACAGGTAATAACACAGTCAAAACGTTGTGCTCAAAACCTCACAAGTACAAACTGCTAGG
Source organism: Dicyrtoma fusca (assembly GCA_034695205.1). Lineage (NCBI taxonomy): Eukaryota > Metazoa > Arthropoda > Collembola > Symphypleona > Dicyrtomidae > Dicyrtoma > Dicyrtoma fusca. Next base: position 16,024 of record JAQFZC010004399.1, on the reverse strand, counting down.
TTTTCCTTCCCATAATATATGTATTTAACTAAGGAAACTTTGGAATTTGTTTGTGATATTAAAAGTATCAAATGATACGTTGGGGAAATATTGGGAATATTTTGAAAGCAAAATAACAGTGAGAATAATTGTGAATTCCTTGCTTTTTGGAATTTTTTGCCTCTATATAGGTCGTTACAGAAAAGACGAACATTTCCAGCGGAGAGCTCGTGGGTGTGAGTTCCTTTGGGATTGGAGGAACAAATGCCCACGCCATTCTGGAACTCAACGCAACCCCCGCTAAGGAATCAAACACCGTAAATTCCACCCAAGTGGACCTACTACTCCCAGTGCTAGTGACTCTGTCTGGCCGAACTGAAAATTCTGTGGAAGAAAACCTTAGGAAAGCCTTAAGTCTAGCCACAGATTCTGATTATCGATCCCTTGTTCATCAAGTCTTTAGGGAACGGATACCAGGTCATGATTGCCGGGCATTTGGAGTCATTCCCCAAAGTCAAAAGCATTCAGAAGCTGAAAAGTTGAGCCCGGCCACATTTAGTGCAAACGTAGACTCCCATGAAAATAGACCATTATGGTTGGTTTTCTCTGGAATGGGCTCTCAGTGGAGTGGCATGGGAGCAGAATTGCTAAAAACAGAACCCTTCCAAGAGTCCGTCCGAAGATCAAAGTGCACCTTTAAAAATGTTGGAGTAGACGTGGACGCCTTGCTGAAACCTAGCAACCAAACTATTTTCCAACATATCCGGGATGTCTTTAATTCCATTGCCGTCATGCAGGTAACTTGTGCAATTGAGTGTCATTACAAAGTACATTCCACACCAGTGAAGCAGTCTGAAGCACCATGGTTACTACCACTCGTCCCACTATCATATTTTTGTGTGCTAATAAAATAAATTGTAATACTCGATGTTTCTGTTTGCAAATTTTGTAATATGATAGTGAGACGAGTGGTGGTAACCATTGTGTTTGACTGGTGTAGAATACATTTTTTAATTACAATCAATCGTGAAGGGTGCTATTGTGGATGAATGAGGTACTATGCTTTGCAGTGTGAGAGGTGTGTGAGTGTGACTGGGGTGCAATAATGTGCCGGTGGTTGAGTGCTGGACTTGGTTGCCAATGGAAACGGCTGTAGAGCCACTTTATTAATCTCAAATCTCAACTGATCAAATGATCAGGACCGACTGTCTCTAATTATGGGCTGCTCCTGTAGATGAGCTGAGGAGGTGGTGATGGGAGGACTGTATATAACCTTAACAGTAGCCACCAATGCGGGGAAGATTGACCTTCTGGTCAATAAAATTAAAATTAAAGTAAAATTAAATTAAAATTAAATTAAAAATGGTACAACGGAACCAGCTGGATAATACAAATTAATCAAAATGAAATTATATTAGATTTTACCGAATTGTATAATGGGGGAATTTTGTTCTGCTGCTAGTCGCGGGCAACTAGAAAAGGGAGAAGATATATGAGCATAAGGAGCGTAGCATTTAATTTAGTGGCGCATCCTAGGTAGGGCCCTGGACAAGCAAGAAGACATCGCCTGAAGAAAGAAAAAGATGACATCAAGGGTTTGTATTGCCAAATCCCAGCGTATGTATAACAAGCAGGACGTCAAAAGTGTAGAATCAGAGAAGTAGAATTAAAATAAATTAAGCTAGGTCACCAAAATACGCATAAGGCATCGAAATTTGAAAGAGGCAAAATAAATCAACGGTAATAAGACAATCAGTGTTATAGATGAATTTAGGTTGAATGGCCATAGGTCATGGTTAGAATTGCGCATTTTACTATTCGAAATGTAGAAAACGGTCAGTGAAAGAAATAAATAGGGATGTGTTCAGAGTGAATGAAAACGAACTCTAATGAGTGAATAAAAGTTACGTCTAACTATAGGCTGACTAAAATTAAAGAACTACAATAAAATGAAAGAACTAAAGTAACCCTAATTTGGAATTTTAACTAATTTGAAAGGTAACGTGAATAAAAGTAAATTACCTTACAGATCGAAATATTAAAAATATTAGAGACTCAAATTCCTGGAGCGTAGATTGTATTTAGTTCCGGTTCGTCAGATTATTGGGGTGTCCGGTGCTGTAGAAATAAAGTTTCTAGAACCAATCTGTCGACCACGTTTTCGTCGTTGTGGGGTGACGGCTGGCAGTAACGCAGGCATTCCATTAGGTGTATGAGGAGCTGAGTCTTGAGTAGAGTGATGTAACGGTGGAGTGCCTAAAGCTACAACAACTTGAGTTTCATCCAACAGAAAGGGCATAAAATCGGCCTCATCCGTCGGGAAGGGAAGTTGCAGAATCTGCTTGTTGTAGAGTCGGATGAGTAAGTTAATGTAAAGTAGACTGGTCTTCTATGGAAATAGGCGAAGGGTCATCAGATCCAGCACACGGTGTAATAAGGGGAGTCACGTGCCGTGGAATATAGGGCTTCATCCGACATATGTTGACTGTATCCGTTAGAAGGTGTTCGCCTCTTCTTACTTTTACACGATCAGTATTGTTCGGCAGTTTTTCTACGATTTCTACCGGTCCCTTAAAGAACATTGTTAACGTCTTTGACACGCCACGATTTTGCTGATTATTGTTCAAAAGAACCAGATCACCAACTGCAAATTCCAGTATTCGTCTTGTTTTATCGTAGCGACGGGCGTACTCTTTTTGTTTATTTTCAATTGCTAACTTGGCCATCTGTCTTGCATGTAGTAAAGCTTGACGGATATCATAGGCGTAGGGTTTGAGCGTTGGTAGTTCAGTGTCTAACGGCAGTGTGGCTTCTTGTCCGTAGAGAAGGTAGCAGGGCGAAAATCCTGTAGTAGAGTGTCGGCTGGTATTTAACGCAAAAGTGATTGCGAGCAGCTGGACATCCCATTTCTTCAAATTGGCGGAACAGTTTGAGACACTCAGTAAGAGTACCATGGCACTGCTCAACGAGGCCTTGAGTTGTTGGTTTGAAAGAAGTAGACAGAAGGTGCTGTGAACCCATTAGTGTTGTTAATTCATTTAAAAGGACGTTGCAGAAGCTGAGGCCTCTGTCGCTTTGAGTAATCTTAGGCACGCTGTATTTAGAGATGCCTTCTCGTAAGAGGAACCTAGCTGTACTCCGGGCTGTACAGTCAGCAGTGGCTTCCGCAATAATCTATTTAGATAAATAGTTGGAGAAGGTCAGAATATAACGATCGTGTCCTTCAGAAGAAGTCGAGGATCCGAAAAAATCAATTTGGATGCGTTTAAATATTTTTAAAGGAACAGAAATAAAACATAACTTCCCTGCTGGTTTCTGGCGGGGAATCTTCGGCAATTGGCAGTCCGGGCAGGAGGCTACATAATTCTTCACTTTAGACTTCATTTTCGGCCAATAAAAACGCTGAGCTATTTTACAAAATGTTTTAGTTAATCCCAAATGAGCGCCTGACAAGGGACTGATGTGCATCTCTTCGCAAGTACTTGTTCTCCAAGAGGTAGGAACGACCAAGCGGTCCCTATGCGGGTCCATGGCTTGATGGAAATATAAAATTCCGTCGCTTAAGCGGTACATGTCAGTTAATATCATGTCGGTGGGACGAGTTTATAATGCTTCAATAATGGATTTGAGGGTGGGTTCTTGGAGCTGGTAGTGCTAAAAATCAGCTTGAGTAGCAGATATCTGATTATTGGGTAAATCCATGAGGTACACGCCCGAACTGTTGGGAGCAGTAGGATGGTGAGACAGATAATCAGCCACGATATTTGGCTTCCCGAGAATGTGTTTGATTTGCTTGATGTTGCATTCGCTTAACGTTAACGCCAGGCGGTGGAGCTTCGGCGACATGTCCGACTTCTTGGAGCGTAATAAGGATGTAATACAAGCATGGTCTGTTTTAATTGAAAATTCAAGTCCCTTTAAAAACTGAGCTAGGCGCTGAACAGCCCATACCTTGGCAGTTAACTCCAATTCGGTAGCATCATATTTTTGCATTTGTGGTGTCATACATTTAAAAATATAGGCTACGATTTTCTCCTGGCGGCGACCATCAATAATGTGGATCTGGAACAGGGTGGCGCCCAATCCGCGCTTTGACGTGTCCGTTCTTAGCCAGGTTTCATTACTAGGATCAAAATGTGCCAAAACTTGGTATTTGGCGAGGCAAGTTTTTAACTCAATAAAAGCAGCTTTGCAGGCATTGGTCCAACGAAAGGAAATGACACGCAACTTGGCAAGGTTGTCCTCCACATGGGGCGACGGTATGATAAATCATCTATGTAGGCTAGCAGGTACGTATACAGTAGTCCTCAAAAGATCTTGGCAATCATCGACATGAAGAAGGCGGGGGCAGAACATAATTCAAACGCGTGTTGACTCATAAAGATTGGTTCTCGTCCGAAAAGCGGTTTTGGGATGCTTTCTTCATCAATTTCTACTTGGTTGTAGCCAGTCTCAAAATCGAGAGTTGAGAAAATAGATGTCTCTCTAAAACGATATAAAATAGAATCTATGGATGGAATTGGAAAGGCTAATTTTTTGGTAACAGCATTAGACACACAATAGTCCTTCCTAATCTAACTGTTGCTGTCGGCAACGTCGGGCAGAAGGTCCGATGTCCAAAAGTAGTAGAATGTACAGCAGTGGGAGGAGTGTACTGTAGAGTTAACCCGTGAGCCAGGCAAAAATCTTAACCAAGCAGAGTAGGTGCTGGCGGTTTGTCTGTAAACGGCATAAACGAGATAAATGGACATCATTAATCTTAAAGGGAATGACACAGGATCCATGGTTGACAATTTCCTGGCCGGATTAATCCATTAGGCGTGTATCATGGTCCGGTTGGTTGAGTAGACCTGAACGGCGAAATAATTCGGTGGAAATTAAACTAGCGGAGGACCCATTATCTATGAAAGCCATGGTAAACTCATGATTAATTTGTAGATAAATAAACTGTTAGGAATAGTACAGATCCAATTGCTGTTGAGTCGAAGAAAATTAATGTTTTTGTATGTAGCGTGTACATAGGATGAATAGTAGTAGTGCACTGAGCATCAGGAGCGTTGGTAGGTATGGGCGATGGGGCAGGTGAAAATTCGGCTGAAGGTTCCGAATCAGAATTAGGCCTATGGTAATAGTGGAGAGGAGTTGGCCGTGGGGTCCTCTCCAAATCTAATTTTCCCGTGAGGGGGCTTGATTGGAGTGGGAACCGCTAGTATGCTCACCAGGCATAGTAACCACCATACAGTATGACTGTTGAAATCCTTGGGCAGGCATGGGCTGAAATCCTTGAGACCATACGTAAGGTGAATATGAAGCGGGGTATCTGCCTGTGTCGACAGTCACAAGGGGCTGGACGGAGTAGGATTGGTTGTTGCGGCCCCTGGAATGAGATTGTGACCGGCCTCGCCACGTTTGCTGGGAATCATGGCCATCGCGACGAGAAGGGTTAGAACGGCTGCCAAGTGTATTTTGTCTAAGTAGATTTTTTGGGCATTAAGGGCGGACGTGGCCCAATTTTTCACAACTATGGCAAACAAGGTGAGCATGATTTGGATTAGGTTTACGAGGAGCAGATAAATTTCCTGTCGAAGGTTTACGAGGATTGTTCAGGAGAGTCGATATGTGCTTACTCATGTCCGCTATAGCCTTCTTCAGAGTTTTAATCTCTCTAAGCTGCTGATTAATGTAATTAATTTGAGCGGATACAAAATTCGTTAATTCTAATTCGGCCAACCCATACTTGTCATAAGCTTCCAGTAAGGTTTGCAAGGCATTAAATGTACTGGGTTTAGTCTAATTCAGCAAAAACTGACGAAAAGGTCGGCAAAACTGCTTGATTATATCTTGTAGAACAACTTTGGTTGTAAGCTTGGACCATCTGGAGCCAAAGTCATTATCGATTCGTTAAAAAAACTTACTGGTAGCTTCGGATATCTGCTGTTGATGGCCTAAAATCTCAGCTATAGTAGCTTGTAAACGAACTTCATCAAGGGGGCAATGTTTACGGACTTGAGTAATTAAGTCGTCAAAGGAAACGCCGGAATCTGCAATATTATGCTGATGATTTTCAAAATAACTACAGGCGGTGGTTGACGTGGACGCATGTCGTTTTTTCTGCTAATCGTCAAGAGATTGAGTAGCCGCCCAATCGGAAAATTCTGTTAGAAAGGCTTTAAAAGATTTAGTGTCACATTAGTTGCCCTTTGAACTTCTGTATGTCGACCATGTGAATGTTAACAACTGCTTAAGTTTTAAATAATTGGTGGCAGAGGGGATTCCTGACGTTCCACTTTGTCGGAAGTTTGTTGGGCTGTGTTTTGGGATAAATTTGAGGCCGAACATAATGCAAGATGTACATTCTGAGGGTTACGGTTAAGGTAATATTTTTATAGTGGTTGTGCTGGCACTAGACGGGTTTTACCTTTTCTTAAATTTTATTCATCTACTGCACTACTCTACTGGTACTCTGGTGGTACTACAAGACCTATCACAAGAATTATATTCATTTGGTTGTGATATACTTATTGAAGAACTAATTAAGTTGGAAATAGAATGATGTGATATCAAATGACCATATTTTTTGTACCACAAAAGTCAATGTGTAAGAGATGTAAAACATCATCTGTTTCCGCCGCCGATTCGAATAGCAAACAGACGAATCTACAGTTCCCAGCTGAAATTGAAGAACTTTTTTTGTTTTTTGTGTTTATCCCTATCGCGGAGATAAAGTGTTAAGATAAAATGCCGGCTCAAAATTTTGTCAGTCAATTCTTTTATATTTTCCCCCCATCTACTGTGAGTGTAGAAACGTGTGTGACTGAAACTGTACGAGTCATTTATCATAAGCAATAATTGGCGGTAGCTCACAGGTGACAGGCACGGGAATGGTCATATACACCAGAGTTAGACGAATTTTGTACAATCACACATGGTTACAGGCTCGCTGGGTCGACTGATTATTTTATTCTTGATACATATTCAGTGGCACGCAATCCCTTTTCATAGACATAAGTCTGGGGGTTAACTGACATAGTGAGTGCATCTGCAATGTGCTCCAGCAACCAATTTACCCGTAGTATATTAACGCACGCCACTGGTTCTACTGACTTGTGCACTTTATGTGCGCTTGTACCACTATTCTTCTATTACACACGGTCTTTGAAAATTATGTACTGGTACCTTCCTATGTCTTCTATTGCATACTTTTATTGCTCAACACGTCGTCTGACAAGTCGATCTCATATGCATTGGTTCCGGCTTGTGTCCTATACCGCTTACAAAGCCGAAGTACTGTTGTGCTGGCATAATCGAGTTCATAGTCAGCAGGTTTCCGCTAAATACCACGGGTGTGGAGGTAGTGGGAGCGGCTGGGGGTGGTTGAGTAGATGTGTTACAAATGCCTGGGGCCGGCATTAGCACAGAGGGGAGTAAATCCCTTATCCAGTGCTTATGTTGATGTGACTCAAAATAATTTGAACCATGCGCGTGCATCGACCTTAAGTTTAATAAGCCACCGTAATACACTGGCGCGCCACACACATCTACACACCTCAACCGCGGCCAACGCTTCCGCACTCCTTTGTTTTCCTAATGCCAGAACCGTATCACTTCAAGAACGTGATCCGCGGCTTAAGCAACAAAGATCTAGTTTTTGTTGGAGGAAATGCAAGAACCAAATCGTTCTTTTATTCTAGCGTCCCGTAACATGTGTGTCACTACACTGCCGCAATTCTGTGACAAAAATCTTGTGGCAACTAAGACGGAATGGGTCAAGCGATACATAGTATTTGCTTCGGCGTACATGCGTAGAGACACTGCATTCACCTTTAGCTAACTACCGCTGATGATTGGTTCAGATTGCAACGCACACTGTACGGCGTAGGTGAGCTCGACATTTACCCTAAACGAGACAAGCTACTTGAATATCTACTAGCCAATGACTTGGACGTACTTAATGAAGGTAGTACTCTAACGTTTTAGAATGGAAGTCCTGAACATCACTCTAGCAAATGTGGCAGCAAGTAATCTTATCAGACAAGAGGGTTTGGGACAATGAGTCCTCATCCGAACATGGCTACATAAGATTTACTGTAAACTACTCTAAACCACTACCTATTGGAAGACGAATTCTTAACACGGATTGGCACCTTTTGGAGTCACTTGTTGAAGACAAGCTGAGGGGTGATACGACTAGGCATATCATCAAACCAGATAAGCTGAAGGAAAAGGCTACGTTCATTTCCTCAGTGTTTTCCTCTAAGTGTGCTGTCAAAAAGCCTGTCCAATCTAGACTATTCCGTGGAAGATTAAAGCTGTTCCTTAGTGAAACCTTGAGTTAACTGTTCTATGCAAGGAGTGCCGATGGCTCCTACGTCGCTCTTGTCCTCCATTGGGGCGTGACTCAGCAAGTTGAAATCATACGTGGAGAAATCCAGTCTCCTGGCAGCTGCACTGGTTCAAAAAGTGCTTTGCAAAGAAATACTTAGACATCCCGCAATTATGTTTCACCCTAGAGCGAACCCAGGATGACTATGAAACATTAAACGTCATACTTGTTTACCACGTTGCGCGTGATGTCGAGTGCTGCTCTAACAGCACCAACCACTCGCTCGTAAATGTGTATAAGTTAGAGGACATAGTTACTGCATATAGGATTGGGGGTCAATCCATAGCTTTAAGTCGTACAAAGCACCTGGTCGTGATATGCTTGCTCCAGCTGTTTTACAACACAGCTTGCCCTTTATTACGGAACACTTACTTTTTCTGTTTAAAGCAATGCACAGCAATGCAATTTAAAGGATGTCTGTGTGTTTTGGCGAATGCTAGTGTTGATTATGAGACAGTAGGGTGAGGATAGGATAGACTTGTGCAGTCTGCGTAATTTCTTACGTATGTGTAATGAAGGAATAAGTGAGGGTAATTCAGGTTTAATACTAGGTGTATTTCGTGTGTATAATTCAATTAAGTGCTTTGCTGAGTTAAATGAGCTCTTGGAATCCTCAAACTAATTAATTCAAAACAATTAATCATTTATTGAATACTGCTAATTGGTGGTAACAACTAAGGTTGAAAATACAATGTTTAAAAACTGTAGAGGCAATTGAAGACCAAAACTACAGTTACTAAAGAGAGATAATTTGAGACAAACGCGACCCTGGGAACTCACAATATAAAATTACTAATTGGACTTTTCGAAGTTAAGTTAAGGTAATAAAGTTCAAAAGTAAGTAACTAAAGTGAGGAGGCGGACGGTGTCTCAAGCGTGGTGATCAATGACTGGACCGTAGGAAGATCGGAAATCGAATGATGACAACTGACCAAGTCAGTTGGCTTTATATACCCTGTCAGTCCAGTGCTGAAACAAGGGAACTTTCAAAATTATAAAAATAGTGAGTTTTACCAAACACGTCATTTTCCTAAGCGTTTTCTTATCAGTATATCAAAACACATGCATTATAGGTAAATCGACATTATTCATAGTAAACGTTAAAGAATGGGTTGGATTGAAACCAGTTAGAATTGGATTTAAGTAGCTATAGGTATTTAAAATAAAATAAACAAATAGCCTACTACAGACAGGTATGTTGGAAGGGACGACAGACAAACGTTCCAATTGACTTATCACATAATTACCATATTGTGACCATTGCCATAACCAAACAATACAAAATCTTATGTAGGTACTTAATCCTTATGCACTAGTACAGTAGGTACGAAACACTGTGGATTAGCTTCACTCCACATATCTGTCGACATGCCAATATCAATTTTCTACCAAAACCAGGAAAAGAAAACTATGAAATTGCTAGCTCTTGGAGACCCATTTTGCTGTTCTTATTTCTGAACGGTTAGTAGATAGTAGACTTTAATTCTGGAAAGGAGAGCCATCACTCAGATCTGTTATTCAGCTCAATCTGTAAAATGCTGAATATATTATGGGGATATTTGGTGTCACAAGTGGACGCGGTACACACTGATTTTTGGATAATTTCTTTCGAGCGCGCTGAAGTTTTGCTTCGGACGCACTGAATGTTTGCTTGCAAGAAGAGTACGTACGGTACCCTATCTAGGTTTGACCAAAATGTTTTAAACGTAGACAGGGTTCACGGTCACGGTATTCAATAATATTATTAAACTTAATGCCACTTTTTGGTTTGATGCGGGACACAATTATCTTGTTTTGAGCGTTGTTGCTCGTGACAATTTAAATAGGATTTATATTTTGGCCTTAAACAAGCAAAATTTCTAAAATGGGTCAAAAACACACTGAATGCATTCAAAAGGTCGAGACACCGTCACTTAAACATTAACCCCCAAATACCCAAGATATTTTGTTTTATCCCTGCATGGGATACTACTACTGACGTATTTTGCCATGTTGCATACTATAACAATTGTTTTGCCATTCTATCGATCCGTTTATAGTTCCGGGTAACGTCATACGTTAAATTTTGCAGAATCCCTATTTTTGTGATCGCGAAAACTATTTTCAAACGTGTTTACCACGCATTTCCCAGCCATGTGACACATTTTGTTTCCAACCCTTTGTTTCGACTACAGACAATTGAATAGAAATCTATTCCATGCTTAAAGTGCTACTCGCAGCGCCACTACAGCAGATGATCTAGATTAGTTCGTTAGTTTTTTTATTCGTATCAATCCATTTATAAACGTACAGGTTGGTTACAATAGTTCAAGAAAGCAAACAGAAATTTAGTTGATTTCTAATTGACGTTGATAACCAGAAGCCAAGAATATGTGACGTACATATTATACAATCAACATCCGAATAAACTAAAATAAGGTACATGTGTTTCCTTCCTTTCTTCCCCTCCTAGCCGCCACACACAATAAGGCGCTGTTTAAATACAGTAACCTTAAGTTAGTACAAAAAAAGCTATTAAAATCATTCAGAAATTAACTTAAACGAACAATCAATATAAGGATCACTAACATCCTTCCTTCTTCCCCCCTCCCAGCTGCCAGACAGAGGCGCTGTCTACGTATATGCTAGTGGCCTTAAGTTAGTGTCGAAAAAGAAAAATACTAAAGGAAATCTAATTCTATTAAAAGAGCTGTCGGCGTCCGGCGTCCGGCGTCCGGCGCCCGGCGTCCGACTTCCGGCATCCGGCGTCCGTCCGTCCGTCCATAGGATTTTAACATTGTAGTGGCAAATTAGTGTGGGGGTCTACCACAAATGACCCTGTGCATTTCATCAGTGGGCTAAACAAAACTAATGGTTATAGTACTAACAGATAAGCATTTGCGTAATGTTTAGAGCATGCAAAATTATGGTTAGGCCTCAAAAAGAATAAAAAGAAAAATAGAAACGAAATAAATTATTGTAATAAAATATTTTTCTGTTTGCACAACAATAAGTAACAAAAAATAAAATCTGAAATCTGATCGGGTGGCAGTGGTAACCAGGGGGATTCGTTGATGCTGAATGTGAATGTCAGTTTACTGCGGATAGTGGGAGTGCGCGTGGAGGAAAAACAATAACAAAATAAATTGTTATAATAAACAAAATCTGAAGTCAGATGATCATGCGGGTGGAAGTGGTGACCATGGGAATTGGTTGATTTCAATAATAATAAAAATTGCGATATTAAATCTTTCTGTCGCACAAAAACAAAATATCATAACTTCAAAATAAAATAAATAATGGGTAGGGTTGGTAACAAATGGTAACCACGGTGTTTCGTTGACTAGAATGTACTGTAGATGTAATGACAACGATGTAATGACAAGGATTTAATAAAAACAATGTTTATACATCGTTCGTTTATCACAATTTATTTTATTACTGATTTTATTCTACACACAGTCTACAGTATTTCGGCAGGGCCGGACTTTGCGGGCAGCATAGGCAGCACTTGCTGCCCATTTTTAATAAATCAAACAAATTTTTAAAATGAAAGTTACGCTCAAAACCGTAGAGTTTTATAAATTGAGTTTTTTAAAAATTAAAAATATCTGGTCAAAATGAGGGTGCCCTCAGCAAGAAGAGTGGTCTCATATGCCCTACGCTCATTGATGTAAGGGTAAGGACACACTTAAATTTTAGTTTGAGAGGAGGGGCTGTTGAGGGCACAAATTCCATAGCAATCGAGTGGAGGGGAGGTCGAGGGCCAGCCAAATTTACCATCTCCATCAGTAAAATGTCGACCGTAGCGAGTTGTATACTTCTACAATGCGTCGAACTAATTTTTTAAATAATTTCAATTTTCGAAATATTCTACTTTTACAAAATATTGCAACTATCCGAAAACGCTTATTAATTAAAACAACTGTCAGAACCTGAATTTTATTAACAAAATTTTCAGTTTTCTTTTAAAAACGTCGAGATGCCACATATATATAAATAAAGTTTGTTTCCATACCACGTTAAGTCCATTTTTGGGCATACTGCGATAATTACTACACATTATGCACTTTTGCATTGAAAATAGAATGAATGTTGATATTGTTTTAAAAAATTTAGTTAACGTGAGTAAAAAATGAAAAAAAGTCGTTTTGTGGCAAAACACGTTAAGTCCATCCTGTATTTCGTTCCAAAGGACGTTAAGTCCAACAACCAATTGCAGCTCGGGTACATAGACGTGGGATATTTAAAATTGTAGTCTGTCAGTGCTTTAGTCTCTGATGTCTCTGTCCTCTCTGTCGACAAAGCAGAGCCATTACTGCTATTCCTGGCAATAAGCTAACAATGAAGTACAAGAACTATTTAATACTTAGGTAATTACAACTTATAGTTTCATTAATTTTAAATAGCACGCAATGGAGTTTCTTGAACCAGTTACTCCAGATAGAAAAAAATAGAAACTTACGTTTTATTGTGCTGTGCTTTTTTGCAAAATTTGTACAATCGAAATTTTTATGTCATATCGGGTCAAGTCAAGTCAGGTCAGGTCATACAATTTGGGGTTGTGAGCACGCTATTACTTTATTATTAAAATATTTCATTAACTACTTGGCATGCATGTTTGCATTTTTACGACATTTTTAATTTATTCTCATCTGAAGTGTAGGGGTTTTAAGGAAAAGAATGATAAATCCATTATTTTATTATTTTTTTTAGATACCTAGGTAAATAAAGTCAAAACGTCTTCAATAGTTTAAAATATGGATATGCATGAAGTTTCCTTATCATTTTAAAGCTTTTTTGCAAAAAATAATAACTGACCATGTCAGGTCAGTCAGGTCATTTCAGGTCAATGTCATAATAACAAAGGTTTGGGTCGTACGCACGAATTTAATGGTTGTTTATGCAAATTTTTAGATTTGGGGCGAGTTTTTACAGAATATTAATCCCGTTTTGTGCCAAAGCACGTTAAGTTCAATAATTAATTTTTTGAAAAACTATGACCCATGACCCCTAGATTTTTGAAACCTTGCACTCACAACCGCCACTACCCTATTAACTCGCAGTAGTTTTAATTATTAACGGGAACGAACATATTTACATTTTTATGTATCCTGTAAAGTAGAGAAAATGGACTTAACGTGCTTTGGAAACAAACTATTCAAATGCTCAATTTCCATTTATGTAACATAGTGATTACTTCATACATAAGCTCACAAATATCCTCATCAACATTGCAAAACGTATCCCAAACGCACACATACACCTAAGAAAGAATCAAGCAATCAAGATTTTCATACAACACGTGTCATCCTCTTCACAATGAAATCTTAATTTTTAAACAATCAGCTCATACAAGCTATCTAGCTTTATTTTTGTGCAAAAATAAAATAGATGCAAGAAGATTTTAAGCTACCACACATAAGACAGACAAGCGATCTGGGTATCACAGCAACCATGAAGTACAAGAAAACAACAATTATAAGCAATGACGCTCTGCCTGCATATAGAGTTTTGAATTTGTCACGAGGTCTCAGAAATTCAATTTTCAAGCAATCTTGTACCAAAAACCAAATTTTGCAAGCAATCTGAATGTCTAAGCAATCTGGTTGTACAATAAATCAGATTTCCAGAAAAATCTAATTGAACTAGCATCTGCATGTAAAAGCAATCTGAATAAACAAGACATCGGCATATGCAAGCAATCTGAATATGCAAGCAACCTGAATGTACAAGCAATTCGGATGTGTAAGCAATCCGGATGTCCTGAATTCAGGATTTCCAAGCAATCAGGGTGTGGAAGCATCAAGGATATCCATGCAGTCAGGAAATCCAAGCAATCAGCATTATCCCGAATAATATCGAAAGAGTTAGGATGGCCACGGAATCACGATGTCCAACGAATTAGGATGTCCACGGAATCACGATGTCCAAAAAATGAAGCTGTCTAACGAGTTAGAATGTCAAAGGAATCCCGATGTCCAAGGAATCAGGACGTCCAAGGAAGCATGATACCTACTGAATCCGAATGTCCAAGGAATCACGATGTCCAAGGAATTAGGAGGCTTGCGGAATCACGATGTCCAAGGAATCTGGATGTCAAAGGAGTCACGCTGTCCAAGAAATCTGGATGTCCAAGGAATCCAGATGTCCAAGCAATAAAGATGTCCATGGAATCAGGATGTCTAAGGAATCACGCTGTCCACGGAATCAGGATGTCTAAGGAATGGAGATGGTCAAGAAATGAAGATGTCCAAGGAATCAGGATGTCCAAAGAGTCACGCTGTCCAAGGAATCACGATGTCCAAGGAATCAGGATGTCCTAGGAATGAAGATGTCCAAGGAATCAGGATATCTACTGAATCACGATGTCCAAGGAATTACGATGTCCAAGGAATCAGGATGTCCCAGGAATGGAGATGTCCAAGCAATGAAGATGTCCAAGGAATCAGGATTTCCAAGGAGTCACGCTGTCCAAGGAATAAGGATGTCCAAGGAATGGAGATGTCCAAGGAATGGAGATGTCCAAGGAATCAGGATGTCCAAGGAGTCACGCTGTCCAAGGAATCAGGATGTTCAAGGAATCAGGATGTCCAAGGAATGGAGCTGTCCAAGGAATGAAGATGTCCAAGGAATCAGGATTTCCAATGAGTCACGCTGTCCAAGGAATCAGGATGTCCAAGGAATGGAGATGTCCAAGGAATGAAGATGTCCAAGGAATCAGGATGTCCAAGGAATGGAGATGTCCAAGGAATGAAGATGTCCAAGGAATCAGGATGTCCAAGGAATGGAGATGTCCAAGGAATGAAGATGTCCAAGGAATCAGGATGTCCAAAGAGTCACGCTGTCCAAGGAATCAGGATGTGTAAGGAATCAGGATGTCCAAGGAGTCACGCTGTCCAAGGAATCAGGATGTCAAAAGAATGGAGATGTCCAAGGAATGAAAATGTCCAAGGAATCAGGATTTTGAATGAGTCACGCTGTCCAAGGAATCAGGATGTCCAAGGAATGGAGATGTCCAAGGAATGAAGACGTCCAAGGAATGAGGATGTCTACTGAATCACGATGTCCAAGGAATCAGGATGTCCAAAGAGTCACGATGTCCAAGGAATCAGGATGTCCTAAGAGTCACGATGTCCAACCAATCAGGATGTCCAAGGAATGGAGGTGTCCTTCGTCCTTGTAGTTAGGATGTCCACTGAATCGCGATGTCCAAGGAATGAAGATGTCTGAGGATGAAGATGTCCAAGGATTTAGGATGCCCAAAGAATCAGGATGTCCAAGGAATCAGGATGTCCAAGGAATCAGGATGTCTACTGAATCACAATGTCAAAGGAATCACGATGTCTAAGTAATCAGGATATCAAAAGGATTCAGAATGTCCAACGGATTGGCATCCCACGCAGTTTGACTTCCGTGTTTATAACAATAATTTTTGTTATGCGAAATTTAAATACTTATATATACTTTTATACGTTTTGAATGAATAATATTATGTTATTGATGTAATTACGTTTGGTGGAAATGAAATTTTTCTGATGGTTATAGCTTTTTTACTAGTATTTTTTCTCGGTAATCCGAGAATTACATTTTGTGGGATAAAAATTTAAAAATCGTGAATTGCGTTTTTTAATTGCGCAATTCACAATTTCAATATTGATTGTGAAATCACTTCTCATCACT
>JAQFZC010004398.1:0-16229 GCA_034695205.1 Dicyrtoma fusca | reverse complement strand
GGGTCCCTAATACAACCCGGGTCTGAAGGTTGATTTTGATATATAACCCGGGGGGTTCTATTTGAAGCTTTACGGTACATTTAAATTTCTATTATTTATTCAATTGCCATTTGCCATTTTGAATTACTACTACATATACATATATTATTATTATTACAACACAATTATTAGAATTGTACAAGAAAAAAAATTTAAAATAAAGGAAAAAAAGTACGTCTGTTACTAACTGTATTTCTACATCTGGCATTTTGACAGGGAAAAAACTGTCAACATATGCATATACATACATATATAAACAATATATTATATCTAATTATACACTACTGAAACAAAATACACATACACACACGAAAGAAAAAAAAACGAAGAAAAGAAAAATAATGTTTAACATATTGGGTGATGGATCGAAATGTGCTCACATTTTAAAATTAATATATAATAATACTATATAAGTTACTGCTATAATAATGATTATTATTATTATATTTACTGAAGAAGTAAAAGAAGAAGGAGAAGAGGGAATATTATAAAAAAAAAGAAATAAAAAGGACAGCGCGATGAAATAATTATGAAAATATGATAATGAAATACACGATGGTTTAAAAAAAAAAGAAAAAAAGTCGGTCACAATTTGTCAACATGTTTCATGCATAATAACTAACTTCCTATATAATATATAATAATTATTATTACAATTATACGTATACATACATAATTAATACCTACATATTTATAAGGTACTACATACATTACATTATGAATGGTACTTACTACAATGTTGATGTCAATTTGGTTAATTTAATTTAAATTTACACGTATTACACGTAGGTAGTAGCGATTATATGGTAATCCTGATTAATTAGTTAATTATTCATTACCAACGTTTTTATTTTGTTTCTTAGCTTGTTGGTTCTGAGGACGTGAATTTGATGGTTCTGATATATTTTCCTTTTGTTATATATTGTGTAAAATATACATACATGGTTACTGGTAGTATAGCCATAGCAGTAATTCGTCATACATTACATAATATATATATAACGTCAATTAAAACGTCATATAACTTGCATATTTAAAAATCATGCATGGAATTGTTGCAGTTGCAGCTGCAGTACACATAATATTATAATATTACCTTTACCTATACAATATATATATATAATCTAATATATATATATATACAATTATTATATAACTATATATATACAGATGGTCTGAAATGATTTTATTGTTGCAATAATAATAATAATAATAATAATAATGATGATGATGATGATGATATTTAAAAAAAGAAAAAAAACTATAGCCATGAATAATTTTTGTGTACCATATACTATATACTACGGAAGACAAGATTAATGAAAAAATACGAATATGAATAAGAACTATTATGAAGGATGGAGAATCTACTGAGAGAGAAAGAGAGCGAGAGAGAGAGAGAGAGAGAGAGAGAAAGAGAGAGAGTGAGAGAGAGAGAGACACAGTTAAAATCAGAATTTAAGAAAAAAATAAACAATCCAGCGTACAGTAGTAGTACAGTGCCGTACAGTACCGTACAGTAGCATTATAAAGATTAACCGAGCAGATAGATGAAAAGAAAAGAAAAAAATGTCAGAAAGAATTGTTATTACATTTTACATTAAACATACGAGAAAAAAAAACAAATTTAATGATGATATAATATGATTGGAATTGGAATTGGAAGTTGAACATTTTATTTTTTACGAAACTGAGATGATAATAATAACCATGAGTTAATCTAAACGAAACACACCGTGCATCTTCGGAGACTGCTATATATATGCATATCATTTCATTGCTATACCACCACACACTATACGGATGCTCTAGTATACGATACACTGCCTTCCTTGGAGCCTTTCACATATGATGTCATAGGATGAGGGTTGGCGCCTATTGGAGAAGTACAATAGCAAATCCTAAAATTCAAGTTTTAAAAAAGTAAAAAAGCCATTGCCATTTGCTATAAAGTCATACTTGAAAGGTTCCCTACTAAATCAGTAGTGCCTACCTACATACACAATCTTACTTGTCATAAATTATGGTTATAGCTGCACATAAGTCTGCAAGTACCTACTTTTTGTTTCACTTCATAATACAGCAGGGTCACCGGCTACTATCTCATTGCTTGCACTGCATTGTAGCCATCGGACTATAACTCTCATAATATTTACAGTGGTAATTTCAAAAGGAATAATGAATCAGAATTAAAGCTGTTGGCTCTTGCATTTCACAGTATTATATACTATTTAATGGGAACGCTGGGAGTTTTTGGGTGGATCGAGAAAATCGAGAGTGTCAGTAGTACAGTACAATACAATGTGTGGGCTGCTGATGGATCCTTGTGTGTGTAAACGGAGACGGAGACGGACTGTGGCCATTCTCATTTATTCGTCAGTTTTACCAGCAATTAGCTTTTCGAGTATTTACATGTTTTTCTAGGTTCAAGCATTCCAGGCCCAAAAGCTGAGAGTGAGTGGGAAGGACGGACGCACAAGCGTTGATTTTGTGACTTGGAAGAACTACGGATAAAAGTGCTATCACTCCGCTCACTTAACACATACATACTAACTGTAGAGTGACACGGCAGAGCATATATACATACCTATATACGTTCATATATATCACCAATGCAAATACATAGGCTCACTGTCATCATACCTCATATTTTCAAAGAAAAACCTATGCTCTATAATTATAATTAGCCAAGTACAATACCCGTAAGCTAACTGTCAGCATATTCGCTCGTGCCTATCCGAACATCGACTTTCACTACATACATACTGCCGCTGCCAAACTACCACTACCGCACTACCACAGTAATGGACATTGGCTGTTCCTGGATGGCCGGGAATCTGGATGGAGAGAGTGGAGGTTCCTCGTGAGTCTTCCCTTCTCTTGGAAATCCAAATAGGAAAAGTCATAATAATAATATTATTACTTGGAAAAGAGAGCGAGAACAAGAGAGGAGGAGGACGGCTCATTGTCAGAAGTTATTATTGTTAACTAGTGGAGGCCCTTGAGTTAGAAAAGCCGACAGTATACATACTACTGTATATTTATACACGGCCGCCGCTGACGCTCTCTCTAATGCCACTTCTATTATGATTATTGTTCCTATTAATATTTCTATAGCATTACCACTCCCACTCCTAGCCCGACCATTATTATCTTTGTTCCTAATTAAAATTAACAGAATTTCCAGTATTAAATTAACAAGGTTCATTCGATCAATGCAATATCCTGAGCTGGCTGGCTTGCGTTGGTTGGGTCAATTTCAAAAAGCCAGGTAAGGAGACTCTTCCTCATTAAATACTCTTCTATACTCATCATGATAATAATAATACTCTTCACTGTCATAGACTTGATTGTGTATGTAGTGCCAGTGCCCGGTGTTCTGTTTGTCGTCCGGCCGCAGGTGTTTGGCCTGTAATGTACTGTATAGTTATAGAGACCGAGAGAGAAAGAGAGAAAGAAAGATTTTCATTTCCATTCGGATTCGGCACAGTATTACAGAATACAGTCGTGCCTGTCTATTCCTGTCATTATTTTTCTGTGACTAGCAATGCATGTGTATGTATGTACCTACGTATATAGACGAGACGGAATGATTATAATCTGCATTTCCGTCTACGTATTAGCAGTATATAAGGCTCTAGTCTGTCATCTCAAACTTCATCAAAGTTGATGTCATTCTATTTATGAGACGGCGACGGCTCTCCCCGCATGTTCCTATGCGGCTTCCTCAAGCCATAGTTTTTTTTTATTTTATATAATTATTATTATTATGATTGGAGCTGAGAAATTTTCCTACGTCTTAGACTCTCGCCTGCTCGTTAGTTGGTTGGGATTGGAAAGTAGGTTGAGTGGAGGGTGGAGGGCTTGGTGGAAGTTTTATAGCTCATTAACTCTATTCAATAAATTTATTATTTCGGCTCTTCATCATCTTTTACAATACTATTAGTATATTATTTCCACGTTCGACTTGCTTCTTGAGTTGCTACTATATTTCATTCCCGGCCCAATGCAATGCAGTCCAATGCCTAGGCTGCATCTACATGGAGCCACCATAAAATGGACTGAAAAGGGAAACCGAAGCGTTTAAATAAAATATTTAATTACGCTACACACAGCGAGTCAATGGAATGGAACTCAAGGGGAAAGTTTCAGCCCTATGTATACACCTATAAGTCATCCTGCTAGACTAATAAATCTTTTGCTTTTTATTTTATGTTTGCTCATTAACTTTAGATTTGTACGCATTGCAATTTTTTTCCCGTCCAAGTCAACACAGACAACAGAAGTGCAGAGTGACTACGAAACGAGGGAGCTACTACACAGCACGAGCTGGGCTGGAATGTTCTTTTACAGTTCTCGATTCTCGATAATCACTGTCGTTCTTTTGCTATTTTTTGCTAACATTTGATTTATTTTTTTCTTACAAGTACATAAGTTGTAGTAAGATTGGCTCTGCTCAATTTTTATTTTCTCTGACTATAACAATTTAATTGATTTTTTGAGGAGGGATAAAAGCATTAAATGCCAACTATATAAGGTACTTAGGTGGGAATCATAGATGAAGACGAGATGTCAAGATGCTTTTAAGCACAAAATAAGGAAGCAGTTTGAAAGATTTGTAATATATTGGAGACGTCAAAATGTCTTTTAAAATTGCTATTATCTGTCTCGCATCGGGGGTTTTAAGTTAAAAGTTAGCGAAAGCCAGAGTGAGAGGAGAGAGAGAGAGAGAGAGAGTGAGGAATAAAAATAAAACAGTTCCTTCCATTCCATCCCATTTCATTCCCGGTTAGCCGTTAGAAATGTACGTGTGAATTTATTTGTCCCCGATAATTTATTTTATTTTTTGACATGACGGGACGGGATGGTTGACGCGGGAGTGTCACGTGGAAAGTAAAGTGCTCAGACATCATAATAATAAAAAAAAACTACGGAGACTGATTTGATTGCAAATTTCCTTCTGCCACCTGAATTGATTATCTCCCACTGCACTGTCATTTGAAGTTGACTGCTCAACAAATACACCACACACAATACCAGGAACCAGGGGAAAAACAGACTTCTCTCACACGTACAACTCGGAACTGTCTCTCTCTCTCTCTCTCTCTCTCTCGGCATGTCATGTAACGGAATGCACGGACTGACTCGAGTCGTTTCAACTCCAGCTAATGTCCCCAGCCTTGTATGTTCTCTAATACGGATAAAGGGAGGAGGGATTGTAATCTCCTTTTATTGAAATGGAGCGACTGTGATGTTTTAGGATTTGAATGTGTGATCGCTACACGCCTGGCTCTCGTAACTCTTAGTTCTCCGCTTCTGTATGTATTGTCTGTCTCTGAGGCTACCGGGACGTCGGGGGCTCCGTAATCTGCGCCCAGGTATGCGTCTCTCAAAGGGCTGACTGACTTGAGCTGCGTCGACTTGACTTGTGGGCCGCTTGACTGTAGTAGTGCACACATAGTAGTGCAGGTACAGCACAGGCGAAAAGTTATGCTCTGCTATGGGAAATGAGAGTCATTTGAGGCTGAGAAAGACAAAGTATCGAGTTTACGTTTATTGATTTCAAAATCTCTAATTGACATTTCTAGGGAAATGTTTGGAGCATGAGAGAGAGAGAGTTGGTATAGACTCTGCGACAGATGCAGATGCCGAGGCCGGTGATGAGTGTATGAATGCATATACCTATGCCTCCTCCTCCTTGTTTGTTAGAGCGTATTATACTACATGGCTGACTTTGGCTGTGGAATGTTTATCCTGTGACTAGACTGAGCTGCTGCCTCATCAGACGCTGGGCTGGGCTGGTCTCCTATCGCCTCGGAAAGATCGACAAGAGAGCGGTAAAAAGAAGTCAGTGGGATTTTGGATATGATGATGTGTTCCAAGTTTGTTGCTGATGTTTGAAAAGAAAACAAGCATCAATCATTGTAAACTATTTTGGTTGAGACTAAATTGACAATCCAATCCAATACAGACTACAAACTACAAACTACACAGAAAAATATACATAGAGAGAGATTTTCATGGGTTGAGGACCCCGTAGAATTGTTGTACTCTTTCTCTCTCTCTCTCTCTCTTTCTCTCTCTCTACTCTCTGCACTAGGCAGTTTCCATTCTTGGAACTTCCTCATCCATTTGTAGATACAAGGTGCTCTGTTTAGTCGGCGTCCGTGCATTTGTACTACTACTTATAGCATATTGGGTTTCCTACATGGCATAGCGGGATGGGAAGCAGGGAGCCATAGGAGACCGACGAGACCTTGCCAAACTAGACAGACAGACTAAAGGAGAGACCAGGCTTTGCTAAATATAAGCAGCTTAATATTATTTGACAACGAGGTTGCATGCGGAAAATGAGACGATGATGATTCAGAAACTAAATCATACTCCTTAGTAGCTACCTATCAATGGAAATTTATAACTGCTCAAAAATCTATACAATAATCTACATCCGACACTGCTCCGGATTTCCCTCCTTGACTCAAGCCTACACTGTCGACAGGGATGCCAGCCTTGACCCATTGTATAGGTATTGTATATTATAGGAAAATTCTGTCTCTATAGTTCATCTATTCATGTCGGCTCATGTACATTGGGTTGTAGTTGTGTGTATGAGTACTTGAGCTCTTGCTTTCCCATTTGCTCTCTCTCTTTCTCCCTCTTGCTTAAAAATGTGAACACGTGAAGATAAATTCTGGAAAAACTTTGGAACAAAGTGACTGGTTTGCTTTGAACATGGAATAATTTGTCGGGGAAATAAGTTTCAAAAGTGAGATTCCTTGTCCTATTATAACTGGTTCTAAGTTGTTGGTTTGTTGCAAAAGTGTGTTATTGAAGTCTCATAAATCATGCATCGTCTACGTAACTATAGCCTTTGTTTCCCTCTCTCCTTCTCTTAGTACGCCCAACCCACCATATGTCTATGCCTAAGCTTCTACGTAAACTCTCAGCTAACTACGTTATTATTATAATATGTATCCAAGTACAGTACAATGGGCATATATATACTGACTCCTTGATTTCTCAAAGCGAAATCTACTTGTTTAAATTGCGGAGCCAGTGCAGAATCAGATAGCAGTTCACTGACACAGTCACAATACACAGTTTAGTTCACACAAGATATCAGTGAGGAAAAATATGACTGTATTTTTTTATCCTTTGTTTTAACTCTGGAAATGATAGGTGCTCTGACAAGGGAAAAGTAGAGATTTATCTCATAAACATGGAAAATAGATAAATAGCCCGGCGTCGATAGCGAACCTAGAAGGTACCTACGCATGGATATACAGAGCCCCAAAGCCCAGTGACATTCGGTCTAACAGAGTCACATTTGAGCTTCTAGCACTGATTTGAATCAAGGGAATAACTATAAAGTTTCGTGCAGGTTGTACGTATGCAGGTAAGTTAGATAGGGAAATGCTGGAGAATCTATTGGTTGTGTGGCTGGTAGTGTATAACCAGGTATTCTAAGTATTGTATACAAATCAATAGGACGATTTAGGTACACTTGCTTCCTGTGCCCATACCAAAGCAAAGCAAAGAAAACCAAAGAACAAAAGCAGATTTGACCAGGTATGAAAAGCTGTAGGATTTTTTTCCTATATGTTTGTAGCAAAAATAGAAAAACTTATTGAGCAAAGATTGATCTGTAATGCATACAAATTGAGACGTAAAAGAGGAAAAAATAGGATTGTGAACTTACTTGTTAGCTAGGGGACCACTTACACTCTCCTTCACTTGTCTATGATGTTCTCTCCAAGTGCGTATTCGTCAAGTTCCATGTCTACTGGCGTGTTCATGGAGGGAAGGAAGGGGCAGCCAGCCCTCCCCTTCCCCCAACCTCTCAAATCTCCTCAAAATGGGACAAAACAAAATAACTTATACAATTTTTTTTGTTTACGTCAAATAAAAAAAAACTGGAATGGGAAAAAATCAAAACGATTGCCTCAAGACGAAGGGAATAGATTGGTCTCAATGGTATTTCTTGTGGAATCATCGTCGGTCTTCAATTTTTGCAATCTCGTATCACATGCTTTTACTTTTACGTCAGCTTTCCTTCCTTTCTCTATGTAGGCATGTATGTAAGAAGGTAGGTAAGTATGACAGTCATGCAGGGAAGGGAAATACGCATTTCATACCTACAAGGATGCATAGCCGACAGCTACAGTAGTGTGGGAAACTGTGGGAAAGGCAGTCTTGTATCAGAGCTATATGTGTGTTGACAGTACAACTTATTCCTAAGCAAACAAATAACGGAATGCTTTTAAACTTTATCTTTTAAAACGAAATAACATTCTATGTGGCTATGTAGGGAGGTAGGTGCATTTATTTGTATTTTAGTTTTACATTTTTTATTCTTTGCTTCTATTGTTATTATGTCCATTATTATTTTACTTTTTTGACTCAAAGTGCAACAACGTGTACGCTGGTGTACATACTGATAGACCCGATGCCGCTACCAGTACCAGCCTTTCTCATATCTTCATTAGTTTCATGTTCCAGAACAATGCGTTATTTCCGGTAGACGCTGATGGCTAAGAAGCGAAATAAATACATAGGTACATATTACTATAGATACAATATTATGATTTTGGACTTGAATTTCATTGTTTTGCAAGGAATTCTGCATACAGTAGTTGGTAGGGTCCCTGGTAAAATGGGAACCACATTAGAAATGAAAAATGCGATTGGTGACTGACTATTGACTATGAATAGTTGAGCTGTAGTATACGTCCTTGTGCAAATACTTACGTCAGTTTTATTACAAAACGATTTTTTTCCCTCCCATTTTATTTTCCCCTTCTTCTTTTTTTTCCTGTCACCGGAAAAGTCAGTCAAGAGTTTGGAGGGTTTTTAGGCGCCTCATGTATCATCTGTGGGGTTGTAGTGCGTGTTGATGTTTTCCCTTGACTTTAGTGTGAATACTTGATTTGATATTTTTTTTATTACATTACAAGTGTAGTGTGCTCGACAAACACACACACACACAATTCCCATAAAGAATTGAAGGAAATGCTTGACGGTGTGTGTGTTTGTGTTTGGTTGACTGCCTGTCGTTCCCGTTGTCGTTGTCGTCGTCATTACAATAAATGTCAGAATTTTCCAATTTACACTTTGACAATTGGACCACTTACGAGTATAATAGTGCTCGTATGTTCTCCACCCAGGAGAGGTGGTAGGTATAGGGACTGACTAGTGAGTGTGAGACATATGAATGAATGAGTACGCTTCGTTTGACTTGGTTTTGGTTTCATGTTTACGTGAGAGGGCCAGCTAAATTGATGATTGGTTGTTGACTAAAGTCAGTAGCCGGTGACTGTAGGTGTAGGAGATGGATGGGACGTGTACTAGTTTACGAGCCACTCATACATTGGTAACGAATTGCATTCGTATGCAAAATTTTAGAAAGGTTGATTGGCTTCGTTTAGTTCGCCGATGGAAATGCATTGGGACGGTGTACCTACTAGGTAGGCACATGGACGGACAAATACGTACATACATATGTACTGTGTACAGTTGCTACGGAGCAGTAGTGTAGTAATTTAGTGGGACGAGTATCTTTGACATTTGATGGAGAATGTTCAAGTAGAAAGTCAAGCAATTAATCGTCTTAAAATGATGGTAACATGTAGCCGGGGTATTGTATAGGGGTGTCTCGTGTCGCTATTTGGAACAACGAGCGGAACATGGACTCATAAGATCAATCTCTCGTGGTTTCGGCTCTTGTAAGAGTAGAGTGAAACGTATAGGAGTGGAAGCGGGTGTGTGTGCACAGTGCCAATTAGTTCAGTCGGAAATGACGCCCTTTACAAACTTTCTCTCACTCTCCCTCACTCATTTTCATAAATGACATAAATCAAACCATTCTCAAGGTTACAAACAAAGCAAAAAGCAAACTGAGCCAAAGCAAATATATATATACCTATATATACATGGACACGGACTTGATGGGAGTTGGTTGACACAATCGGATTTTAATAGCTCACTTTACACAGCAACCCATAATAAAATCCACTGTCCGTGGGTGCTTTGCCCAGGTGCTCTTGCATTCCCTCAACTCCGATACTCTTTTATTTAATTAAAAAGAAATATTTTCAACTGAACATTTGCCTCATGGAAGTTGTTGTTGCTCGGCTCCTTTGAGTTTTTCATTAAAAAATCCATGTGTTAGGTATTTAGGAGCGTACGGGATAATCCCAAATCCAACATACAGGTAGTTTTGAAATACCAAAGTTTACTTGGGGAATCCTACGAAAGTCCCATGGACTGGAGAGGAATAGTCGGCATGTGTAGGTCTGGAGAGGTAGGTCGCCTATTCAGAGCTCATTGTTAATCATTTTTATTGAATTGATGAATGGAGGGACTGGGAGATGGAGGGAAGAGAAGAAGGAGTTAAGATCAAAGTGTGAGTTTGTTAAAAGGGAAAATTCTAAAAATTGGCCAAGACGAGGAAAGGTGCGGAGTGTTGGGTTGGAAGGAAAGTCAAGTCATGGAAATTTACGAAAGGGAAAAAAATAAAAAGGAGGATTTATTGCATAGTTGACTGTGTGGCTGGCTACATGTAGTGAGAGGGAGAGGAGTGTGCTGAAAGGACGCGGGTGATAAGTTGGGAAATAGAAAATATTGTTCAAGTCGAGTTCGTCGGTTCGGAGTAGAAAAGACTTTGAATTTATAGAAATATTTCATGACTGGGGGCCACCCACGACTGTCGCTCTTTTGTACGGATTCACTTGACAGTTCGAGTTGAGAAGTGACTGTCGCATCCCTCGTAATTTATTTCGTATTATTTTTATTTCCCTTCATTTTCGCTGAGGACGCTCTGTCTCTCCTTTCCTCTTCTTCCCTGCATCTGCATTCCTCTCCTCTTCCCCCTCCTCCGCCATTCATTTTGAACCAATTCACCAATCCAAGTCTAAAGCAAGTAACTAGCTCCAGAGTCGGAGGCTGGAGCAGATGAGATCTCTATGCACGCCGTAATGTCTTTACAAATACGACTCCTCTGAATATTTGGCCGTCTGTTCTGGTCTAGATTATATCGAATTATAGGAAGGAGAATAGAAAGTGGAGCTCGGGAGCTGAAAGCAGAGACATTCATGTGTAGAGTCATTTGACTTGGTCGTCCCTTCAACTTTTGTATAGGCTCATCCTGAGTCTTGTTGCTCTGGTCCAAGAGAGATGCTCCTGGGCTGGGTCTTCAAAGCTGTTGGTTGAGTTTGGGTTGATATAATTATTCGGTTTCGGTTTGGTTTGTTGCTGTGGACGGTTGGTTCGGTCGGGGAGATGGTATGAAAGGGCTTCTGCTCGAGTAGCTCACGATTAGACGAGTACGAGCTGAGGCAGCCGTCATAATAATAATGATGATAATAATACTAGCTGTGGTCATACGTATGTATGTGCACGGGGCTGGGGACGAGGCGCATAGGCATCCACCCATGTAAGTATACGGAGGTATGCGCATTCATTAAACCATGGACATGGTTTTGTTTTTGTAGATGATTGTTGATTGTTGGCTGCTGGTTTCGGAGTCGTCACACTTGATAATTCCGAAGCTCTTTTCTCAATCTTGGTTGGTCGTCTCGGTGGGTCCGTCCGTTATTATCGGGACAAGTGGGCTTAGCGTTAGTTAGCCCGTAGACACTGTAGCAGGGACGACCAACTGACATACGTACGCGGACTTTTATTACTCAAACTTTTCATCTCCATTCTCTTGTCTCTCCGTATTTTTCCAGCTACATGAGCGACCGTTGAATTTGTTTGCGGAGTAGCCGTAGGATCACATGTGCGTCTGTTTTAGGATATCAGCTTTTCTCTTCTACTTTGACTGCCTGTCTCTGCTCTGTCTTTTGGCATTGGTTTGGGCAAAACTCCATCTCGATATTTTCCCTTGTTTTCTGAGTTGTGTGTCTGCCACCCAGTCATTTATTCGCACACACACACACACACACACATAAACACTGGCACATATATTATGGGATGGGAAGACCCTCCTAAGTTGGAATCACTACTTTAGTTTATCTATTATATTCAACAATCTGCTTTCCATTTCCATATAATTTCCCTTCCCTAGAAATTCACACGTTCACCCGTTTTATGTCCCTCCACGCTTTACTTACTCGGTAGTCGGTGCAACTTGCCCATTTGCATCTGATGGTCGAGTATATCTCATGGCAGTGGGCTATGGGCTGTACAGACAGACACCCACCGTCACGTTTTAAGCAGAAAATACACTTTCTCCATTGTTTCAGCCGAGTGAAATATATGAGTTTTTTCATTATTTCAATTACTACGGAGATCGTAGAGTAGTAGGAAAAAACTTTCTCTCTATGTCACAGTGTCACAATGTTTGGAATATGAGGAGGGAAGGAGAGAAAGAGGAAGAGAGAGATGGGAATAATTTCCTAAATCCCAGCATCCGAGGATGAGACTGATTGCATTATTATGAGGCTACGTTCGTCCAGTGCATACACTGATGGCTATGTAGATAGGGAAAGTCGGCATACAGGTTCAATTTAATGAAATGAAAGGGGCCGACTGCACTGACACTCATATATTACATATAACCTAGATAATATTGACGATGGAATTTGTAGGTGGGTATGTAGATCTCCCTTAAGTTGACTGCATGAGAGAATCTCGACGGAGACTAGAACAACTGGAGGAATGGCAATGGAAATTCTTAGGACAGTCAAAATTGTGGGTATGTACAGTGCAATTGCAGTGCAATGGGCGGCATAGGGTCGTTTGGATTCTCTTGTCTTTGAGTTTCAACGGGGTTTTTTGGGCTGGGTTGTTGTTGACGCGGGTTTTGAGTTGGGTTGGGTTCTTGGTTTTTGGTTGGACTCGTGCAGGATATGTGAATAACTCTGCTCGGGCCCAAAACTAAAGCTGTGTGCGGGAGCAAATGGGAAATAGGCAGAAATGGGACTCCCCATGGTTTACGTGCTGCTTCTCTCCGAACATTGAGCGACCAAAAAGGAAGAGAGTTGCTACAATTTCGGTTTGTATTTCCTTCATTTCTACCCACTGAGCATAAAGTAGTTTAAATCTCGCTGGAATTATTTGTTCTCTTTTCCCTTTCTCTCTCTCTCTCTCTCTCTCTCTCTCACTAAAAATATAAAATCAAATGCTATTTTTTCAAATTTTCTTCTCCCATTCTCTGCTTGTCTCACAGCTCTGTTGTCCTTTTCCCTTTGTCTCCGGCGACGACTTTCTCCCGTCTCTCTGTGTGCCTCGGCTTCTCCTTCTTCTTCTTGTTCATCTTGTCTTTATCTATATTGTTAGCACAGCTTTTTACAACGGCCGTGTGATATGATGACTTTGACTTTCGCTTTGGCTTTTACTTAGGCTTTTACATTTTACTTTTACACAGTGTAGTCATGTAACTTTAGCTTATTTGGATTTCATTAGGATTGGGAAATGCAGAGAAAGAGATATCAGTATTCTGTATGTTCATCATTTTGATTTCCATTCCATTTCAATGGTTTACTTTAGTTTACCCTCTGGATTTTTGGATTTTCCTTTCTTTTATTTTGCAATTTGGATTGCGTGCATGTGTGTGGATGGGTGGGAGGTAGGTGGATGATGAAGCAAAATAAAAGCCATAGCTATGACTATATTTCTTCACATTGCACTGGTAGGGTTGGCTCAGTCCAGAAATAAACCAAAAGTCATTGCCATTGACTACACCTCTATATCCCACTTCCTCTCTCCGATGTCTCCTATTGTGTTCCAATCCAGGAAAATATTATCAAGGCTTCTTGACAAAAAGAGAAGAAAAAGTTTATATATCCACTTTACGTAATAATATGCTCTGATATTAAGAAAGTATTTCACACAGAAAAATACGTTGGACAGAAGTAGGTTCTTCCATTTGTTCTATTGTCGTGGGTCATTGTATGATATACAGATAGCAGGAAAATACATACATACATGGCCTGTGAACACCGCATCGTAGATGGACGTGCGGAAATGAAAGAAGAAGACCAGAGGACAGGAAAGGAAGCCGGTAAAATTCCCTCGCACACTTTCACTTTCTCCTTTTCTCTCAAGAAAACTAACTGTGCCTTTTCTCCCTTTGCTGTTGCCTTTGGCTTTGGCTTTGACTTGGACATGGCCCTTTTATTTCCTTCCCTACATAGGGACGGAGACAGACAGACAGTTGGACTGGAATGCAGTAAAAAATGAGTGATAGAGGACGGGAGAGAGAAAAGGAAAATCAGTAAATCTTGATACATTTAAATGTCGGGGTGTTTATAGTGTGTATAGTGCGAGTGTTTGTCTGGTGGTTAATGGTGTACCTACGTAGACTTCTTGGGATTTGTGGATGTCGGGCTTCTCTCTCTCTTTCTCTCGATACTTGTCTACCTTCGACAGAGTTCATATCAAAAATTTCCTTCACTCACTCTCGGCTTCAGTGTGAAGGGAGGAGAGCGACGAGAGCGAAGGAAAGGGACAGATTAATGTTTGGTTGTAGTTTAAATGGAACGCTCCATATAGTAGTGGAAAATCGATAGGATTGAAGCATTAGGTTTTAGATTCAATGGTAGAATTTCACATTGGGAATCGAAAAGGCAGCTGAGACGGAAGGAGGAAGAAGAGGTAGACGTGAAACATGTATTTTTCTCTCCAAATAAGGAGTGCCTATACTTGTAGACTCTTGCCTATACCCTATATCCTTATTATAGAAAATTGGTAGCTACGGGGACTTTGGCCAAAAAATAGGAACAAGAAAAGGAGGAGAAGAAGAAGAAAAAGAAGAAGAAGCATCAGCGACGAAAACGAACGTTGAAGACTTGAACTTAGGTAACCGGAGGATTTAGGTGGATTTTGCCAAGATTATATTACATAGGTATATCCATATAGGAGCAGATAGACTCACGTCCATACATACATACAGTCAGCCAGACTTTCACTCCGTCTTTCCATATCCATGATATCCGTATTGTGGCATCACCACCATTCCATCTGCACTACCTGTACCTGCACACACACACACATACCTACATACTCATAGAAAAACCCACCATTGCCACCATAATGTGAGAGCCAGGAAAGGAATGCCTCGCTTATTTATATGTATATGCCATGTGCAAAGGCCTGGAACGAAAGGGAAAGCGAAAAGGAAAAGGAAAGTCAGAGTTTAACACTAGAGATAGCTAGAACAACCTGAAGCTGTTTCAGCTCGACCTAGACTCACTATCATCGCCGCTTTCTCTCGTCCATGTACATGCTCATATAAGTGCATCGAGTAGTGCTACATCCAGAGTTATTATAATAAAATGTACTTGAAGGTGGGTACTTGTATGAATGTGTATACATACGTGGGATTCTATTCTCCATGTAAGGACGGGGTGTTTTAGTTGGTTTGCTTGCTTCTGTTCGGCGTGTAAGTGAAAGGAGAGAAAATGTCCAGGAGCGAGAGAAGACCAGTACACTACAGCACAGTCATGCCTTTCACTGCCGTGACAATCTATAGCGTCGCAGAGCCTGCCATAGGAAGGAGACAAGGACATGGGATGAGGTAGGGACTGCTGGATGCAGAGACAAGGACAGGACGGAGCAGAGCCCAGCCTAGTGCAATTTCCCAGCATTGGCGAAAGAAGAAAAGAGAAAAGTACATGGAACTTAGAACAGTTAGTGAGTGTCTGTCTTGGTTGTAGCAGCTTTTAACTCAGCATCCTAGTCTTCCTTGTCATCTTTATGTCAAAAACTATTGTCACTTTCTCCGTCTGTCTCGGGCCTTTCCCATATTCTGTACTGTACTGTGCTGTACTGAGAACTAAACTTGTCTTGTAGCTCGTAATATCTTCTACCTCCACAAGACTTGACTTACAGTCAGCCACAGTCCAAAAAAAATACTACTTAGCGTTTTTAAGCTTGACAATTCACAAGTGCAAAGGAAGAAGTTTCCCATTGGATTTCTCGACTCTCTTTTTCGCTTTTCGTTTTTCCTCTTTCGTCCTTGTCCTTGTCCTTGTCGCTCCGTCATACTTCCAGCAGCTTCCCTTGTAAGTTTTAGTCTTTGAACAATGTCCCAGCTACCCATCTGTCTGGATTTGGGTACGCGGGAGCTATGTACACACTCATGCTAACGATAATGATAAGTCGGCCGCTTCCTTGCTACGGTCTACGAATTTATAAATGACGGATCCCCATTGTTTGCATTGGGATATTCTCATTCGTACATTTTCTCA
>JAQFZC010004397.1:0-16230 GCA_034695205.1 Dicyrtoma fusca | reverse complement strand
CGTCGGGCGTCGGGTGTCTTGCAGCTTACAATATTTTCAAAGATATGCTCCTCGACTTTTATAAATAACGAGTGCTGCTATACAGATGGATCCAAGGATGGGGATCGCGCAGGTTGCGGGGTCCTAATTGAAGATTGTGACTTGGGGGCTACCCTTGAGTCTGAGTCTGTATATTTGGGGGAAGATGCATCAGTATTTCAATGTGAAGTGTATGGTATAGTCCAGGCTGCATTCAGGTTATTGGAGCTTGGATATACTGACTCCGTTTTAACTGTATGTAGTGATAGTCAAAGTACGCTGAGGGTGCTGGGGAAGCCTGTTGTCAAATCTGGTATTGTGCAGGATTGCCAGTGGAGACTGAATGAGTTGGTCAAGAGGGGCAACAGTGTCAGACTCCTGTGAATCCCGGCACATACTGGTTTTAGAGGCAATGAAGTGGCGGATTGTCTAGCGAAGGCTTCCTATGATGGGAGTTGTTGTATGCAAGTGGGTCCCAGACCTATGCTTCCGATTGCTCCCGCACTCGTTCATCTTGCAGTAGCAAGATGGACGGTAAGGAGGCACGGAGCTGCTTGGAATAGGGAGGCGAAATGTCGTCAGGCTAAGTTATGAACAGAGGTCCCCCTTCATGGAGGCCTGTCTCTGGTGAAATACCCGAGACAGGTCCTGAAATGGTTGGTAGGAATGGGGACAGGACATGGGCAGTGGGGGAAGCATCTGCACAGGATTGGGCTAGTAGAATCACCATTATGCTTAGCATGTGGTGAGGATACTGACACACCGATGCATTTTCTGGCCTGCTGCCTGGTGTTTGTGTTATTACGGAATCTCTATCTGGGTAGGTGTACTTTTACTATGAGTATGTTGAAGGAAGCGACGGTAGCTGACCTTGTGGCCTTTTCTCGGGCTACTGGGAGGCTGAAGTAATGCTAGAGTGAGTAGGTAGGTACATAATAGGCCTTTATATTTGGCTTCGACGGCATTCTCTGCTCGAAAGGGCAGGGGAACCCCTTAGGAAACTAATAAATAATAATTCGGTGTACCTGTTTGACCACAATGGTGGTCAACGTGGTGGGCTTTGCTTTGACCACCACCACAGTTGGTAGGTGGTGGTAAGTGGTAGTCACCCCATATACCAAAGATTACCCGTTGTACGTACCTATAACGTCAGTACCAATTTACATCAGGCACCAACCTGTTTTAGTTATGAAGTTTAGATAACTGAATTGAGACGTAAACTTTGAACGTAGCTTTCTACTGCTAGTAGAACTAGAATAGTTACACTAATTAGCATTTCTCGCTATAATCAGTCCGCTTCGATTTAACAGGCTAACAGGAAACTTCTTTTATGTTAATTACAAATTTTAAAAGATTAAGTAAAAACTAATTAGAATCCTGCCTTATCTGTTGATGTTTTAATGTTTTCACCTGCCCTAAGGGCGATGAAGGGACAGGCCAGGCGAAATTTCCGCCTTCTTTTCCCCCGCCTTGTCTGACTAAAACCCGCCTGGTCTGAGCAGACCGATCTTAGGGGCATGCTAGTATTACGTAACGTCAAAGGAGTTGGTGGTCCTTTTATTGTGCGTTACAGAGATATACCTAAAACATTGTACAGGAGGCGCTTATTGCGTTACACGCGGTCGGTGGTGGTTGAAAATTCAGATTTTTTGCGTTACGTAATACTTGCATGCTCCCTTACATTAGCAGATTATTTAACATCGGCACCTATAATCATTGACTTTCTTGGTTGCGTCGGTCAGTAGTAAGAAGGGACCATTTTACGAGTTCATATCGCACGCCTGGCTGCACCTGATGGGCATTCTTTGCCGTATGGGTATGAGCTATAGGTATAGATATAGGTATAGCGTATGGCTATAGGTATACGTATAGCTTTGGCTCTCCCCCCTACCTAATTAGTACGCATACGTCGTGTTTCCTAAGTAACAAGGGTGACTGTGGCGGTGTACTGGAGGTGTTGGACAGGTTTTAATTCTGTATTGTTATTTTATAGATAGGTACTTGGTATTGTTGTTTTGTGGCTGGCTCTGGTTCTGGAATTGAAGTTTCCATGGGTAGGCTTTGACCGTTTATGTGGCTCATATGCTGGACATGACTATAGTGGGATTCCAGAAGGAAAGTTCGGTTTCTGTGTATGTGTATGGGATGGTATAGAAACATTGCATTGTTGACTGTATAATTGTGCATCTGTAACAACTGTACTGGGAATGTACGTGAGCTTTTTGAAGGAACTTGGTAGTTTGTTCGGTTTCTACATATAAGGCTGGGATGGTATAGCTACATTGCATTGTTGACTATGTATTAGGTGCATCCGTAGCAACTGTACTGTGAATGTACCTGCTTTGTCGGTCATCCAGCGCAGCCGACTTCCGGGCGGGCGGGCAGCAGTAGTTTTGTCCGTTGGCAGTTCACTGTAGATATGTAGCAAGGGTCTTTTAACAGGAATGAAAGTGGCTATACTTGGATTATGACTATAAAATGTAGTATTAACGGGATCTATAGGCAAAGAGTTTTCTGTCGTTCTCCGTCTGTTGTTCTAAAGCTGACCAAGAGCGGATAGCTTGCACTGTGGAAGCAACATGCCTCCAATGGTAAAAAATGTAAAATACAAAGTACAGCTGGGAGTGATACTGCGTATGGACATAGGCATAAAATATCGCTATTATGAGGGTAATGTGTACACACATGTACGCACATGTATACTACGGGTAAAAAATGATTTTAACAAATATAGCCACAGTGTATGGATGCACGTTTATGGTCATGTATAATAAGCATATTTAACGTATGCACATGTATGTATATAGGGTATAAAGCTGGGGGTAAAGCTAGAAAAGGCCGTTTTTACTTGATTTCTTGTACTTTTTGCTTCGACACACATAAAAATAGTTGCATTCCCCTTGGGAAAAGCTGTTTATCGTCCGCTGTATCGTAATTATGTACGCATATGTACGCTATATGTAAAAAATATTGTTATAAAATATAGCGACAGTAAGTGGGAGCTTGTGGATTATAATGTATAATAAGGGTATATAACGTATGTACATGCATGGATATAGGGTATAAAACTGGGAATCAAGGTAAAAATGATCGTTTTTACTATATTTCCTGTACTTTTTGTTTCGACAAAGATAAAAATAGTTGCATTCCCCTTCGCAAAATCTGTTTATGGCCAGCTGTATCGTAAATATGTACTCACATGCACGCTATATGTAAAAAATATGTTTATTGAATATAGCGACAGTATGTGAAGGACATGTGAATGCTCATGTATAATAAGCGTATATAAAGTATGTACATGTATGTATATGTGGTATAAAGCTGTGAATAAAGGTAGAAATGCTCGTTTTTACTTCATTTCCTGTACTTTTCGTTTCGGCAAAGATCAAAATAGTTGCATTCCCCTTCTGGAAAGTTGTTTACGGTCAGTTGTGTAGTAAATATGTACGCTAATGCTATAAAATGTTTTTATTAATTAAAGCCACAGTACTTGAGTGTATAAATGTACACGTGCGCAATTTATATATCTGACGTATGCATATACGAGGAAAGGTGTAAATAAAGTTAAAAATGCATCCCATCCGGTGTTTCAGGTAGAAATAATGCGCCTTTTATCCAGTAACTCCTGTTTGGACCTGCTGTCTCACATGCTATTGGGATTACCTAGTATATAGATGCTTGCATGTTTGGTTTCTACTGTCTGTGCAAAGTCTTACATGTTTGAACAATGTAGCTAATATTTTACACGTGATATACATTGGTTTGCAAAAACTGCCAACAGGTGTCGTATATTGTAATATTAGCACTGTCTAATCATTTTGGCGGTTGGGTTTAAACTTGAAACTGTAAAAAACGTTTCAAAAGTAGAAATGAGTGAAATAAAACGTTCGTATTTAAACCAGAGGGTGTCTGGTGCATTTTCAGGTGTTTCGGGCTTTATATGTAACAGAAAAAAGTGGACAGACAAAAAAGAAGTTAAATCCGAGTTACGCAAGCTTAATGCGTACGCTTTGCATAAGGATGTGCGTTCAAAGTATAAAAGACGTGCCACATCTGTTCATTTAATAAACGAAATATGGACAAGTGATTTAAAGGACGTGGTTTCGCTTGTTAAATACAATAACTGTAATACAGTTATTGTACTGATGTACTGATTGTTGTGGACTCGTTCAGTAAAAAAGCGTATGTAAGGCTATTGAAAAGCAAGCGTCCAGTTCATATGATTGCAACATTTACATCTATATTCAGAGAAACAAAAGCAAAAACGTTCTACCTCTTCAGCGACAGGGGGCTTGAGTTCACATCAAAGCAGTTTCGTAACTTTCTGGGCGAGCACAGTGTTAAGCTTTACCATACCTATAGCCATATTAAAAGTTCTTTTGCCGAACGCTTTATACGTACATTATTTGCAAAGCTACATCGGTACATGACGGAGAAGAAAACAAAAAAATTTGACAACGTGCTAAAGCAGTTTGTTGCATCGTACAATAAAACTTACCATCGAACCATTAAGCGTGCGCTAAATGCAGTCAAGAAGGAAGATGAGTATGAAATATGGCATGAAATGTTTAAAAAACAGAAGAAAAGAAAACCCTCGAAAGCCCGCCAAATTCAGCGTTGGTGATTGGGTACGAATCTCAAGGGCTAAATTGACGTTTTAAAAAGGTAATGACTATAGTAGAAATAGGTATATAATTTAGATGCATGTATACGCGTGATCTCGGTGTGTATGCATGTATACTCGTGTGTATTTATTACTTGCACAGGATATGCAACTAATTTTACAGAAGAAAAGTTTAAAGTAGTCAAGGTGCAAGATAAATACCTTGGACGTATTTACTTGAAGATAGTAACAACGAAGACATTACAAGAGCCTTGTACGAGCCGGAGCTCAGTTCAAGCCTAAAACATGTATTCTATATTAGATTCGAGTTTGGCACCTAAAATTGCATATATGACGTTAGGCAGCATTCAGTGTGAAAAAGAAAATCCATTAAATACAAGCTCAAATTTTGTCTGCCGACTACCAAATCCAATTTTTACGCGTAGAGAATACAATGTTGGATTAGTTGGATTTTGATATACTGGTCAAAAGCAGTTTTATAACTATAAACGAAAACTGAAACTGGTTCCAGGGAGTAAGGGGAGGAACATTTACAGAAAGGATTCAGCTGCGATAACTACTGGTCCATTGTTTCCAGGCATAAAACAGCCAAAAGTTACCATGTATCCGTATAAAAAACAATGAGTGATGTTGGTATGTTCATGTCGGATTTTAACGATACAATGAAGAAATTAAAACCACCGTTTGTTGTTGCTATGGGGGCTAACAAAAACCCTACTTGGGTCTAGCTGCTTTTATCTGTCATAGTTTCACTAAATTCAAGTTCAAAGTTTATACTATTACCAAAAAAACTTGCCCGTATATGTGGGTATCACCGTCGACATTTTACTTCTGGTTCCTACAGTGGAATGGAATTAATAAACCAAGAGTATTTCAACACGTGTCTTATGGGCTTAGAACTTAACAGTATGCTTGTAGAACCACAGTATAACGACAATAGAATTAAAGTACGACAGCTATACAAGTCATTAGTATACTTTGAAAAAGAAGCAGATACAGACTTTAAAGCCTACTTTAAAAGGTTGAAAAAGAAGCTGATAAGGGAAGGTTTTAAGATAAAGGTTCAATTTTTTAGCGACAACACAAGCAAAGTCACCCTTGCCGACGCGCAAGAAGGAGAGCATGTTGTGATCCCTGAAAAGCTAATGGAATGTTTAGGTTTTAACAATGAATCATTCAATGAGATCGCCAAAAAATCAATAGCTTCGTTTAATTCTCAGGCATTTGCAAAAATTACTGCCAATGAAAAGCTATTGTTTAGCTTTTACCGCTATTATAGAATGGGATACTGGATGCCCAAACCTAAAACACTGGCTATAGATGACGTACTGGATACCTTAAACTTAACGTTTACAATACAAAATTATAATGACTTTGACATAGTATTTGACATAAGCAATGGTGAATTATTTATTCAAGACCTGCCGGAAAATACGAGCGTGACGCTACCAAATTATGTAAATCAATATTTTGGTATTCTATTGGGCTCAAAGTTTGTTAAAGGAACAAGAATACACATTGGTTATGAGATTGTAGAACAAGAAATAGAAAAAGAATACTTTGAAGAAGAAGATCACGAGATACTACCGCCAGGACTGAAACGTGGGAAAAGAATGCTAATTCTAGCAGATAAAATTAAAAATCAATTTTATGCACGTAATGTATTGCTAGTACTGGCCAGTGTTGATTTAAATGAAAACTATGTAAAGGAGACATATTTTGAGTTTTTGCCAGTTGAGTATTTGCCGTTAAACTACAAAGACGTGCATTAAATCGGCATTAAGCTTGTAGATGAGTATGTTAGACAGTTAAATTCAAGCAAGACTGAAACATTACTAAAGGTATATTTCAAGCCAAGGTGAACTACATTAAAATGCTCCAGGTAAATTGTAAAACTCATAAAGGATGTGTCCTTAAGCAGCCTACAGCTTATAACCAAACTGGAGGTGGAGGTGGTGACAATTTCGCAGGCATACTAGGCAGTGGAAGTTCAGTATTAAGTGCAGAAGGTTCTTCGTATTTACTTCCTTTGAAATTGTCGAGCGGTGCTATTGTACATAAAAGACGTAGACGGGTGCAGAAAGGAGGAGGAGGAGCTAAGAAACGAAAATCAAATCGAATCGGAAGAGGAAAAAATCGTACAGTAAGAAAATTAAAGTCCGCGTCAAAACGTAAGCGCATGCTGATTGGAGGAGCAAAAACGCGTAAACCATCAGCAGGAGCTAAACGTAGTAAGTGTGCATACAAAAAATAAACATGGATGTCAATGCGGTATTTGAAGAGCAGCCTATAATATACAAAGGTTATGCTCAATACAAGAGAAGCGAACTGAATTTATTTGAACTTCCCTCCAGATGTTTCTACTCTATTTAGTAAAGAATGTACGCAGTGCTTTCCAGTAGAGGTTCTAAAACCGGTCCTGGACCAAAATAATTGGGACAATTTACAAATAACATAAAAACTTCAAAAATATTCATTATATACTTCAAATACTACAAAAAACCGCTTTTTAGCGATTTTTGAAAAACAACAAAAACCTAATTTTGAAAACATCAAAAACCGATTGGGACGCTTAAAATCAGCTACATTATGCAAAAGTTTATTGAAATCGAAGATTAATCTATTTGCCTACAACCAACATTAAATAAAGTATCACAGAATAAAACAAAATATAACTGTGAAAAGCAACTGATAATTTTCAAAAATGTTTATTGTTAAAATGTATTTTAATTAAATGAAGGTTTGTATACGATGTAAGGAAACCAAAGACATTTCATTGTTTTATAAAACATACAATTCTTGTAAAAAGTGCTTAAACAAAAATAGGAACGAAAAATTAAAATGTGAATGTGGACGAACATGTACTAAAAGAATTAAAAAGTAACTAAATTTTCAAATGCAAAACATTAATGCAACCACGGAGGTTTAAACTGAGGACGTTCTTGTTGAGCATGTAACAAAAAGTTTACCTTTAAGCTAGGAAGGGGAAACTGAAAAACACTAAAGCTTAACACAACTTAGGCATAACTGCCCGTTATGGTATAGCATTTTAACATGTAGAAAATATGCATAGGTTATGTGAGTTGGAGGCGTTCCACTGCATTCCATTCCGCATTCTTTAAACAAATTTGGAATGTGTTTGACATTATTTAAACAAATTTGGAATGTGTTTGAAATCCTTTAAAAAAGATTGGAATGTATTTCAAATTCCTTAAAAATTTTTGGAGCGCTATATTTATATTTTATATTGACGTCACCGTGATTACTTTGATTTACCACTGCATTGTATACTAGCTACATAATATGTAGCTAGTATACAATAAAACTGATTCAAAATATGTTATCTAATATTATTAGATAACATATTTTGAATCAGTTTTATTTAAA
This sequence comes from Dicyrtoma fusca, assembly GCA_034695205.1. Classification (NCBI taxonomy): domain Eukaryota; kingdom Metazoa; phylum Arthropoda; class Collembola; order Symphypleona; family Dicyrtomidae; genus Dicyrtoma; species Dicyrtoma fusca. Next base: position 8,201 of record JAQFZC010004397.1, on the reverse strand, counting down.
TTTATATAGCAATAATAGTAAAGTTCAACGCTGTGTAACTTCTTAACCATACATATTTACGACCCTAGACCTTCAACGCTAACAATAATTCAACAATGTGTATTTAATACCAAAAGCGTCTATCTACAGCTTTTCCATATTTTTTTAATAAAATTTGAACCGCTTGTTTGATTTACATGAAACAAAAGCCATTAAATGTTGTGTGTAATTGTGTACAATCTAACATCATCAAAAATGAAAAAATATGTTTTAAGCAACCTGAAAACTGATTTTGAAATTTTTAAAGCACAATATCCACTACTTTAAGAACGTTTATTCGATTTTAAGCAACAAAACCAAACGGGAAACTATATATTTAGTTGTATTACACTTTGGTTTTGAATTAATCGCTTCAAAAACGGCTTTAAAATTAATACATATATTAGCTAGATGCTAAAGCATTGTTATATTACATAAAGGAAAAATAATTGTGTGTACCCACATTTCCATCACATATGTAATATTCATGAAACACAAATTTATATGAACATCCGCTGTGCATGTGTTTAAATTTTGGTGGGCTGTATTTTGTAAAAATTATAAGCACTATTTACGAGTCTAGTTAAACAACATTTGTGCTATTCTTGCGTATGTGCTTTTGAATTGAAATGAATAAAAACCCAGAACAATATTAATAATAATAGTAAAGGATTTACAGCTCAAATAACACTACAGCATAGTGTAATGTATGACGACACTCACACGCTTGCATGTTCTGTGCTCAACAGCACAAACAACACGAAAGCCCGATCAATCCAAGCCACAGGCTGCGGTTTTTGATTACGATTTCTCTTCCGAATTTAAAAGTGCGACTTTGTCAATTTTAGGAATTTTGAAACGCGGTTGTTAGTTTAGAACAGCTCATAAAATTTGGAACCTAACGATATGTTGAACGCTTTTAAAAAATCAAAATTTTGAAAAAACGTTTTTATTTTTTAAACATTTTGATTGGATATTCTGAAAGCCCGCATAATGTCCTTTTGATTGACGTTTTCAAAAATTTTATCTCCAAAAATGAAGGGACTATTAAGCTTTTAAGGTTAAACTATCACTAGCCACCAGTCTTAAAGAAAATAATGAGGTGTTTTTGACGTCTGTCACAACAGTGTTCCGTAGAAGGACTTATCCAAGCACACTGAAAACTTTATACATTGCTGCCAATTATACTTGACGTGTACACACCAAAATTCAGCTTCGTAGCTGTAACACAAGGTGTTCTATATGTAAATACTTTAGCTGCTAGTTAGCCCCATGCAAGCTAAATGGAGAAAATTACGTTTTTGACCTTTGTCACAAAAGTCCCCTATAGAAGGACTTATCCAAACACACTGAAAACTGTATACATTGCACCCAATTATATTTGGCGTGCACACACCAAAATTCGGGTTTGTAGCTATATAACACGACTTTTAAAAAATGTCGAAATTTTCCTATACTAAAGGATAGTAGGGCCCAAAAAAGACGAATTATTTCTACTCTCTCCTATAATGTGCATAAAAAATTAAAAATGGAGTCACACACACATGTGATACACCATTAGAAAGCCCTGGAAGAGTAGATTCGGAAAATGGAAAAGTCGCGGCAAGTATCTGGGCATCTTCATGGTCAAAATAGTGATTTTGTAGTTTTAGTATGTACACACGTATTCCTTATGAGATATCGCCTACATTACAAGTTATATACATATATTCATACCTACCTATTTGTATTTTTTCCCATAATTATCCAAATACTTGGCGCGCACTTGCGCGAATGTATAACAAAGGTATCCGTAGGTCTACGGTCTGTAAGAAGCCAGTTAAAAGATAACAAACAAGGGCGCAGCCCTTGTTTTTACGACTTTATTGTTTATATTTAGTCTCAATGTTGTCTTTAACCATGCGCAGGTGTACATCGCGTTAAAAGTGGAAATTTTTAAAAACTGTTGAAACGGAAGCCGGTCGAACTTACAAGGCTTAACCATAGGAGCGCTATTTTAAGAGGGGATAAAGCCCGTTTTTCTTGAATATTTAACGAAAAATTTCACCTAGTGAGATGAAATAAAAAGGATTAGGCAGACATTACATCTTTACTCTTTTCTTTTTATAACATTTTTTCATACACCACAAACCATGTTTGTTTAACGTGTCTGATTGTGTTTGTGATTGTATCTGTTTGTGTATGTGATTGTATCTGTGTTTGTGTTTGTGATTGTATCTGTGTTTGTGTTTGTATACGTGTTTGTGTTTGTATCCGCGTTTGTCTTTGTGTTTGTTTCGATTCTAGTCTCTAAAAATATTGAACAGAAATAATACGGCTATGGTTATTATAACATTTTAAATTTCAAAACACAATTCATCACCATTCAATAACAATATTTACTTGGTATGCAAAATTTATCTATATTATACCTGTACTGCTTTTCTCTAGCTTTAGAAGTAAAATCAATAGTTATGAAGCAATGATCTTTCTCCCATACTTTTTGACAAAATTTTCTAAATTTCTCTAAATCCATATTAATTCCAATTCTGTCTCGGTGAAGATGTTGTACATTTGGGTCAGAAAACTTAAATAATATTAAAAAATTTGAATTCATTCGAATCGATTGACGATCGAGTTCAAAATACGATTGGCTTAAATGGAATACACAAATATGATTATGCCTTCCTGGTGTAAAATAATTTTTCATAATGTGTTGATTTTTGCTCATTACATCATCAAATAAAGCAACAGTAAGTAATTTAGAATCAATTTCTTTTGGGTCTGGTATTTGATCATCTGTATCATAGACCGCAATATTAATTTTTTGTTTTGGATCTATTTTGAGCCCATTTCCAGTTTTTTCAACTAGTTTAAATTCACATGCACCACTTTTTTCTATTGCTTGTTTATTATCAAATAGTGCTACTGTGTGTTGCTTTGTTAGATTATTTTTAAGCGCTTTAATTAAAATATGATATGCATCTTGTTGTAAGCTATTGCCTACTAAAATAAGGTTATTATAGTCCAACATTCCTTCTTGCAATAGTAAAACAGCTTTTACCGAATTTACTTTCACCACTCACTAAAGGCCTAAATATATTAGGAAATAACGTGTTATTTTTAAATTTTGGATTTTTATTCCACCAAAAATTGCAGGATCTTTTGCAGGATCATTCATTTAAAAATTAAAAAAGTAAAACAATTAACATTGCAAACCACAGGGTCTTAACGAGTAAAGCGGACCGCAGGTGAACCATGGGTTCTTCAAGAGCAAAGCTCCGATCCTTTAGGAGCAAAGCTCTGGCTCCGGCGCAGATAATTCGTGAAAGGTTAGTTTGTTGGATACAAATCCAGAAACCTCCGAGGTGCCTTCATATGTCATATATTTCCTAACAAACACTGTTAATTATTAACTTTGGGGAAACATTTTATTTTATAGCTTCGATAAAAAAACTTTATAGGCAAGTCTGTATCCTCAAGAATAAGCTGAATTTGTTTGTTGAAATATTTACTTTCAACCCATTGGGCATTAATAATTTTATACAATTCCCCTTCTATGAGTTCATTTAGCTTTTTGTATACAACGTCACTTTTCAACAGTTTCAAAAGAGTCGCCAATTATATATGGCAGAAATTTGTAAAATAAAAATTTAATTAATCTTATTACTTGAGCGTAGGTTTTCCAAAGCATGAAATGAATTAATAATTCTGGTATTACCTTGTTTCAAGGTTTTACTATTGCAAAATATAATTAACCACGTAGGACTTCAATAAACAATTCTTTGCTCACAATTTGTATTACTTCTGTTTGTTTAGTGGTTTGATTTACACAATAACCTGCGTACATTCTTTTAATTGAAATATCACATACGTTTAGTGTAAATGTAGAACCCTGAGATACATGTTTATTATTAAAAATATAACCCATCAAAATACCACAAGTTTCACTAATTTTTCTAAATTTCAATTCACCAGTAACATGTTCAGACAGAGTTAAAAGATTCAAACCAGGAATAACTATACGTTCTACTGTAGTGGTAATATCATTTAGAATGTTATCATTTTCTTTTTTAATTTCATTAATTGATTTATTAATTCTAGTATTACTTTGTTCAAGGTTTTTGATACGATCAGTAAGCGTGTTTCTCTTTCCCTCTTTATCACTTAAATTTGCTTGGATTCCTTCTATTACACGTAATCCAGCTGTATATCTAAACCATTCCCCATTCAATCTAATCTCATCTTTTTTAAAGTTTTCTCCAAACTGTGCATTTATATTTTCTTGCTCCTTAAATATTTTACTATATTTATTGAATTCTGTTTTACTTGCTTCATCAATGTTATTAATTGTTGTCTCCAATTCGCTTGGAAGTGCTTTGCACTAAATTCACTCACCCGATTATTAATATTTTGTATTTGGGATACATTATTGTTTTCTAGTTCTCCTACTTGATGCTCTACAATTGTCTGAATTTTTTTAATTCTTCAGTTAGTTTCGTTATTCTAAGAACATGATTTATTTTTTCGGTGTGATCGTTATACCCCTCACCGATCCAACGTACAAAAACTTCAACATCTTTAACTTACTCACTGAATTAATTCTATAGGGCACCCTGTAAAATACAGGAATAGAAATAAAAATACCTTTGTAGTTAAATGTCAAATCATATCCTGCCTTTAGCTGTAACAAATTGTCAAATAGTCAAAAAGTAGCTTAATAGCAGCAACCAGCTAATAATTACTTTTTGTATAATGCATACAACTATAAATGCAAGCAATAATTTCTGCACTAATATGTCGATTCAGCTTTAAACTATTGACTGCAATTAAGCACTCTCTGGTAATATAATACCTTATCGTAAATATTCATAATCCTTATACATATGCCTAGAATAGAAGCAAAGTGGTAAAATTTGTAACCTACGCAAAATGTGCTCAAATGGTTCTCCAAAATCTCTAATATCTGTTATATTTCTAATATCTATAGCCACATCTATTATAACCCATAGCATAAAAATTTTAAATGTCAAAAACTACAAAATGAAAATAAATGGGCCAATGGGATACGTCCCCAGGGCCTCTTGTTGCAACTACTACTACCCCTCACGATAGAGTCCTAGTTTTGAAATCATTTATTAGTGTAAAAATTTACTGAAGTATACAACTGAATGTATTAACACAACCCTGAATATAATTTGGAACTTCAAGCTCTAAAACGTTATTTGAAATTTAAAAAATATACTTGTTTAGTGTAGTTATTGGCGCAAGTCTTTATACATATTCCATCTAACGGATTGTCACAAATCTGTATTTTAAAATTAACTGTTTCAAATGCTATTTTGTTAATAATACACAAACCTGTTAGAACACCATAGGAATCATTTATTTTTCTAAATTTAAGTATTCGTAAAAATTTCTTGTTTGTTTTTCAAAAACGTAACAGGATTTATTTTAACAATACTAGTCCTAATAGTTTCCAGCTCTGTCTCTAGCAGCCGTTTTTCCATATCAATTGAATCTATAATTTTAATGTCGGCTTCCTTTAAAATACATTCAGTTTCTGTAAGACAAGTGATAAGTTTTTTATCCAAATTTTCAACATCTTAAATAAGTATGTTATTACAGCTTTATTTGATGTTTCCTTATTTGCTATTTCTTCCGTGCGCTTTCGTTGTTTCCCAAGCTTTTTTTCAAACTCTGCAGTTTTTGATTCTATGCCGGATATAAACTGTCAACTACATTAGTCAAACTATGCTGTTCTGCAACTATACCTTGGACTTCAGACTTTTAAGTGACCAGCAAATTCCGTTTGTAGGGTTGGATTTCCTAAAACGTTTGTATTATTTGCACACTCACTAATTCTATTATTCACTAACTCTTCAACATTCCTTGATTTGTCTTTTAAAATATATCCTGGCTTTGAAAGCATTCATTTTATTTATTTTATTTTTTAACAAGCTCTGTAATAGCTTCAACAAATAGATTGCAACCGTGTTGCTTCAAGTCCCTTGGACCGTGGTTTGTATTAATGTTTTCCAATTATAATAATACCATAAGGCACCACACGAATTTGTTCCGATTTCTTGATGTTTGCATCCAGAATATACAATATTTACTTTTAATATCTCGACAATTCTGTAGGCGGTCCGTGGCCAAAAGAATCAAAATAATAATTGTTTTTTCCATTTTTAAACCATTGTCCAATGTGTGAATAGGTTGGTAATACTGTCGAGATTTTGTATTTGTATTTCATGATTGTTTGGTCTTAATGGTAATGTATCTCTCATAAAACACCCCGGAAGATAGAAGGTCCACATATTTGTCTAGCATATTTATCCATAATAATATTTAAAAGCGCTTTACGGTAGGGTTTTTAAAAAAGACCGCTTCCTTGGCTTTTTTCCATTTCAGCATTGTCTTTGAGTTTCAGCTAAAGCTTTATCTTGGGATTTCTTATTATTAACAGCATTTACTACTTGACGTACACCTCCTGCAGCAGCACCAACACCACCAATAATAGCAGCTGCTTTAGTAATTAAAGGTAGTAACGCTAAAAGAGGTAAAGCACTACCTGTTTTGATATGTTTTGATAAATCAGTGATAAATTTCCTACATTGAACCGTAGATAATTTTAATTTATTGGAGGGTTTGTTTGAGTTCCCCTTATTTATTTAATTTATCTTAGCTTTTGTCAACTTAATCGGGTAACCAAATTTTAGCATTGAATTGTTCTTTGCATAGATGTAATGTTACACCTTTTTTAGCTGTAAAAGCGTTTCCAATATCTGTATATTGTTTTTGTGTAAAAGCAATATTAATCATTTATAATAATTAAAAAAAGTAAAACAATCTTAATAAGAATTATTGTAACCAACTTTCATTTTGGTATTACCAGAAGTTGTCATAGTTAATGCTCTGTCTCTAAATATAACTACATAAGCAGTAGTATTAGCTGGTACGTTTGCACTAAATGGGAAATGAATTGTAATGGAAAGTGTATTCCCTTTAATTCTATCGTCTTGATACTCTGTATCAACGCAATAAATAGGAAAGACACTTTAAAAACCGCTAGGAGAAAATTCTGGCTCACCAGCTGTAAATGTTTTACGAAATTGTATATATCTGTCATAGTTTTTCATTAACGATAAACTTTCACTACCACCCTTCAAATTTACTCCAGGATATTTTAAATTATTCAAAGAAGTACTAGCATCTAAAACATTACAGTGATCAACAACAGAAATATTAGATTTTTGATTACTTAACCGATTAGTTTGGAAAACTACTGCAAACCTTAAAATCTTCTCAGGTCCTGAAACTGTTATCAAAGCAAGTGTAAAAAGCATTGCTTGAGGAACCTCAAATTCTTCTGATTGTTTCATTGGTAATTTAAAAGGTATTTCCGGTCGTGATACAAGAATGCTAGAAAATTCTGTTGACATTGCTTGATTTAATTCAATATAAGGTATACGGCATTTTAACGAGGTACTTTCAATAATCCCGTCATCAACATCATCAACACTAGATGTTTGAGTGTTAGATTTAAATATCGCATTTCCGTTAATGACCCGCCCAAATAGAACAGAAACTCTTAGCCCTGAAAGTATTTTTCCACTAAACCCAAAGATATGGGAAAATGGAATAATAAATTCTGCTTTTTTTATTATTAGCGACAGTATTACTTTTGAATAATATATCATGCCTATTGGCGAAACCAGGATTTTTATTTTTGTTGCTGAATATTCATCATCTAAAGACCATGCCAGAGTATGACCTCTATTTGAGCTAAATCCGTCATTATATTTTAAAAGACCGTGTACTTGGGTTGTTAGTCCTGCACTTGAATATTCTTCAATTGTAGTATCATCAAATCTTAATAACACTTTATCAACTAAAATCATTGGGCCATTATTAGCTAGTGTTATCAATTCTGTACCAACATATCGTGTACCATCACGTTTTACTAAATCTACTTCTAGAATAAAGCTTTCTTCTACTAAAAAGTAATTGTCTATATTATACACTCTTGTTGTAATATCAGTTGCTGTATTTAAGTGACTACTTTCTTGTGGTAAATAATCTTCAAATCTCCAAAAGTTTATTAAATCATTTGAGGTTTTGGGCTGTATGTATGTATCTTTAGGGGTTCCATGTTCAGCACGCTTATGGCCGTACCGAACACTTCAAAGCTCAGTCCACTG
>JAQFZC010004396.1:0-16231 GCA_034695205.1 Dicyrtoma fusca | reverse complement strand
CGTCTTTTTTGAGTAGTGCAGTATAAGATGTGATCTCTCAGGAGGCTCTGTTGTGGCAACCCGTTGGGTTGCAAACCAGCTAGTTATTTTATAACCCTCATTACTAGTAGACAATTGTTCCATTTATTTAATATTTAATTTAGTTAATACTTAACTACAGTAAAAGAATGTGAATCACAACTTATCTCCAGTACTAACTGTTAGTCTAAAACTGTGTCTGAGGCAGAGCATAACTTACAAATTCCCTATTTCAGCAGTTGCTAGTAGATTAATGGCGGACACACAAAATAACAGTTTGTTGCAATAAAATCCCCCTATTTTAATTTTATTTTAACAAGTGTGTGCGTCTGTGTGTCATAAAAAGGATCTACATACCTGCATGTCCCCGACAGAATTCCTCCCTATAGAATAAATACTTTAATTGATTTAATTTACAATAACTTACTAACATTATTAAAATAGCAGGCAGTTGATTAATTAATAAATGAAATCTTAGTAGTATATCCTCTGCCATTTCTGCCATTCTTTTTTCTTTTTAATTCTGTTAAGACGTTTAAATTTCTCGAGTGCCTTCTCAATAAGTTCGATAGTAATTAGGAATTCATCCCTTAGATCCGTGATACCAATCTTCCCATGTGGATTTCTATATCTCCTCTTGTGGGATGATTCTTGGAGAAGGAGAATGATTGCAATTGGGATCATAATGCCTAAAATCCCAACTGCGACAATCGGTGGGGCAACACTATACACTCCAAGAATGATGCTCAGAACAGCGATTGAGAGAGCAAAAACCATGACGATTTTGGTCGCAAATGAGAGCGTGCTTAATGTAGCTATGAGTTGAACAATTCCTTCCCGTGTTCCATTAAGCATGTGTGCGGGACCTTGCATTAAATTCACTTGCTGAAGCTCGTGCATGATCTGCATCATTTGGGAATTGGACACGGTCATATTTGGCATGAGCGTCGGGAATGTGACCTGTTGGAAAGGCATAGTTGTTGTCATTCTGGTGGGTGCTTCTGTTGTTGTTGTTGTTGTTGTGGGTTGTGGGGGCGGTGCTGGATAGTAGTAGGTGTAGCTATTATTATTAATCATTATTGGGGGAAAGGTCAGATTTAAACTTCGAACCGTTGATGACATGTCAAAGAGGTCCGCTATCGACGGGACGGAATTTCTCGTTGTCGATAGTATCGGCGCTTCTGAAGATGCCTTCGTGTCAATTCTGTCATCAGCAGTGGTCGTTACAGGAATAGTGTCCGTTGTTGAGCCCGTTTTTAGGTCCACATTTACCTTCTGATGGTCTTCCACTGCAAATTCAACTTCTTGTTCTTGCGGTGGCAGCTGAGTTGGGACTTCTAAATAAATATGGGCGTCAGTATCAAGAGGAACCGTGTTAGCCCCTCCGAAAGACTGGTTGTATTTTAGACTATTAATCAAGTTTTGTAAAACCGGGGGGTACTTGATACGGATGCTGTCACTGTGATTGTGGGGGGATAACTGGGTTAGGGATGGTAATGGATGAATCTGTAGGTAAGTTGGAAATAAGTCGGGTTTCGTCGTTGTTGTAAGGTGTTGCATGAGAGAAACCAAGGATACTTTTTGCGGGTTTGGCTTCCCGGGCCCGGATCCCGATCCAGAGGCGGCTACGGGGGCAGCCGTAAGCGTGAGTAGAAGTTGCATTTTGTCCTTCAGATTCAGTGTTGAATTATCCGGTTCCAGTTGGTCCTCGTATGGATCCTCGTGTGATTCTAGATCGAAAAATGGATTGACATTGACCGGCGTTGTTGACTGAGCACTTTGACCGTGAATTGCAGGATACAACAATTTAACGATTGCATTGGCGATCTGATTAACCGAGACTGACTCTGTCTCCTGATTACTACTCATAACGTTTCCCAAGGTTTCCGACTCAGGGATACCTACGGTGACGGGTACTTTGTACTTATTTTTGTTCTTCTTATTATGATTATTGTTATTATTGTTATGGTACTGGATCGAGGTTTGAGTGGTACTGGTGGTTGCTGCTTGCATATGATGATGTTGAGGATGGGGTCGAGGTCGTTTCTTTTGGTTTTGTTGTTGGTTTTGATACTCCATTTGGATTTTATTCAAGTATGACAGTTTTATTGGTGGATAAAAGTTGGGAGCTTTTGTGGTTGGCTTGAGGGGCGTCAAAGTTGTGGATTTGAGATAGAAGAAAGGTGATTTCCTTTTCGTTGGCTCATTTGACACGAAGGTGACGGGGGAGGCTCCTTGATCTTGTACAAGAATCACTTTATGAATGGTTTTTTCACTGGGAGTAACTGAAGGTACGGTGCCAGCACCATCATCTTCATCATCATCGTAATTGTAAGACCAATTATTGGAGTTGCTCGAATCTGGATTCACCACATTTACAGTGTAAGTACTACTACTACTACCGACACCGGCATTTTTATTATTATTGTTGATGTTGTGGTTGATAGCATTAAACCAGTCATGATTATTGTTGTAATTTGACACAATGGAATTTTCATGTGAAGTTATAGGGACACTTTCAATTTCACCAATACCGGTTCCGAGACCGTAGGATCTTTTCCGTCTGCTTGAAGGCGCAGTGGCTGATCCTGTAGATTCCGCATCCGTGGCGTTAATGCGTCGGCTGCTTTGGCTGTAGCTGTCGTTAAGGTCACGGTCACGGTCTGCTGCTCCTTGAGATGAAATTGAGACGTTCCCATACTGTTGATCTCGTTCCGGTGGTGATTCTTCGGACACGCCGATCCTTTGCCGTAGCTTTTGGAGTAAATACATGAGTCGATCAAGTGTGTCATCTGGTTCAGTTGCCACTCTTGCGTATGCTAATTGGACGACGGAGGAGAGCGTCGTCTTGAGCTCTTTGTGCGTCGTGTCATTCAGTGACGCAGAATAATTCCAAATGTCATTCAATTCTTTGACTACTTCTTCTTGCCTTTGTGTCAGCGTCTGAAGAGAGGCTGCGGATGCTGTCGAAGATGATATCCTCGTTGGATTTTCAAGATTTTCAGTGGGAACTTGTGAGACTGTGAGCTCTTTTTCTTCTTTTCTCTTTTCAATCACTTTATCTTTAGTGTCTTTAGTCTTAGAAGTAGTATTTACAGATATAGTCGAATAATTCATCGTTGTAGCCCTAATTTTCGTTTCACTTAATGGCTCAGTCTCTTCCAAGCCAGAATTATCACTTGTGAGAACTAGGGTAGTGGAATCCTCCGTATTGTAATCATTATTTTGTGTGACTTCTTGTGGTTGTTCTTCTTCTTCCACGGGTTGTCGAAATGTAGTGGATTGGAATAGCGTTGAATCTACAGAGGAGTCAAATTAATGAAATGCATCTATAATGAAATTTAAACTTTCACAGCCTGCATGGATGCCTGTAATGGCTTCTCCCAGTCCTTTCCCACGTAATTAAACTGATGATTCTCTTTTATCCCCTTAGTTTATTGATCTACTGAAATCTCTGAAATTGTGTTTGAGTGTGAATTAACTTACCATCATCAGTTAGAATTGAGATGTCAGTTACTGATGAGCAGGAACTTAATAGAAACCAACTGGTGGAAATAAGGGTACAGACTAGTAGGTTCTGGTTCTTCATTTTTTGAATTTAAAAATAAGGGAATTAACTTGTGTTGCTTTGGTACAGCATTTCAATACAAAAAAACGTTTTTGATGTACACTATTCAAATGTCAACAATCCTATGCTGACGCTGATGACAAAATTGCATTTCCTGCAAACATTCTTAAATGATTCCAGTTATTTGTACTGTTCTGCTCATGTTTGCCTATAAGCTATAAGCTTATAATAGGAATCCCTATAGAAAAGGATTGTTTAATATAACAATATTAAAGAGTGTCAGTACAATAGCTCGCTTGGGAAGCAACATGTTTTCGTTTAAATCCTTGTAATAACCATGGTGGTGGGGTAAATTAGATTATTTCAGTGAATAATCTTCGATTGAGCTTGAAATGCTTGTGTATTTAATCTTCTTTCGTTTTTTCTTCTTCCCTTTAGGAATTTGGAAGCACAAAACAGAAGGAAGACACTTACAGCAAGCTTAAATCAACACACTTTGCCTTCTCGCAGTTTGAGCTAAAACAACGGAATTTTTTGTTTGTATTGTTTTCAGTCGTTTCGAGGAACTCCGTAAACGCTGTGTGTAAGTTCCTATTCATTTCCCCCATGTTTGCTCTCTCGCATCTCAATTCTAGTGATTCGTAATCTCAGTATTCACGCTGTGGCTTGGATTTGGGTGTTTTTTTTCTGTCTTGCTGTATCTCGAATCTTGACTATAGCTAAAAAGTTTCTTGCCGCTTTCCTTTGCAGTCTGCAGATACTTAGTATTCACCCTGAATCTCAATTATTGCCCAAGCTACCACTCTACCTGCAACCTGACAAGTTTAAATCACTATTAAATGTTAATTGCTACGTTTATTAGTACTGATTTCTTCAGAAACTACTTTTTGTACACCAATAATCATTGATTTTATATGTGATTTAAAACTTCTTCAAAACTGTCAATTGAAGTACCGTTTTCTTGTTTATTTCGGTATTTTTTTGTAAAAGGAATTCACACAGAGGCCGTCGATTTCGTATTTGTATTCTAGGAAACAAGACAATGATTAATAGGACGTTGTTGGTACTTTCAGCTAATCCAATAATACTGTCAGTCACTCGAAGAGCAAAAAGCACTTATGTCTTGTCTATATTGTTCCCCACGCACTGTTGAGCAAATGATGGGAAAATGAATCAAGGATAGAATTTGGCGTGAAAAACACTGTACGAAGCCAATTTCAGATTCAGATTTTCAGGCCAGGCCAGTGCAGTGTCTCACTATACTTCAGTGTAATTGTCTCTCTAACGTACCGTGGTGACTCTACTGACTTAGTAGAAATTATTAATTTTAGTGTTAACAATGTATATTAGTGAATTCGACGGGTAGAATGCTCAATGCCGAATGGTGTGAAATTAATTTGTTTTTAGTAAACGAACTGTTCTTGTTTCTTGTTGTAGAACAACACCCGCTTCTGGGGCAAGTTTATACTGATACAAGTAATAATTTACAGATACTGCTTCTACTTTTCCAAAACAACAAACTCTGTCTGCCAAAAAGTTTCTGCCGAACTATCTCTACGAGGGTATTTGTGATTAGGGGTGAATGCTACAGCCACTGTCAAACTTGTATCTCTTGTGTAGTTTGGGCTTGGAGCTTAATAGGGTGGAAGTGATATGTCTTCAACCCGAGTCTTTTAACACAACTGTTGCGAATGAATGATTCCTCTCACTTTTTCTTATCTCTTTCAGTCCTCCCATGTGTTGCTACTTCTTCTTCTAGTTCGTGTTTGTAGTTAGGGACTCTTTATTGCTTAAATATGGGCAGTTCGTGGGATGATATTGTGAATTTAAGAGTCAAGTGCACTCAGGTGCAATTTCAAATTTCAATGCTAGAATCTAAAAAGGCAATACAAGTTCAAAATCTCTATACACCCCTGTATAAGATTCCATTAAAAAATCAAGATTATCATGTTTTTTGTGGGGAATTTATCTGAAACGATAATTGGTTGTTACCGCATCGACTGACCTATCATTAAGAATCTCCAGGAGATCTTTGCGTATAATTATGTTGTAATGTCTTGATAGTGTGAATACCCATGCACATGGGTACATGTTTTGTTACGTAAGAATAGCATCATTTTAGTTTGTACTACTACTACACTGCAGGGCTACCTCTTTCCTTCTTATGTAATAATCCGGGTAAATCAAAGTGTATAAAATTTACGAGCAGAACAAACAAGAACTTGAGGGAAGAATTATGTTGTGTAATGAAAAATTACGGCTTTTATTTCACTCTGAACTGGAATTAGATTGCGGTGATGTACCCAGTACCCACACAGCATCACTGGCTTGCTCCTTATTACTTCTGGGACCGTCTGCCTTCTGCTGACTGTTGACTTCACAGATGATGATTAGTATATCTGTGGGTTTAAGCAATATATGCCTATCTGTAGATGTGGCGTGGTGCACATACCGCACACACCACATAGCTAGTGCTCTCTGCTCAACACACATGATTTACATTTATTGTACGTGGAATTTTAAAAGGATTAAAGTCTGGGGAAAAAATAAACGAGGGCAACGTACCGGGACGAGGGACCGAGATTTATTGTGAAAATGAACACTATAGTGTGTATGAGACGTCTTCGTGTCATAAGTTAAAGAGATGGGCTAAAGTTGAAGTTGGAAAATTAGGAGAGGTACTGTACTGTCGAGACCGAGACTGTCGACTAGATGTGTAGATGCATGCACACACACACACACATCGATGAGCTGGTTAAGATACAAAATGACGCGCTTCCAATATTTTTCAAAAGCAAAGTGACTCGCAGCCAAAATGCTAAGATGCAAAATGAAACCTCCGTCAAAAAGGGAAAAGCATTTTCCGATTTTTCTAAGCATGCATAGTGCATGCATAATGATAAAATCACACCTTTAGTATTGTTGAAGTAAAACTAGTTTCTTGTACATTTAAAAGAACCAATGTTATGTAAAAGCTCACTTTTGCACTGCTTGAAATACGTAAAACATTGGATCGCATTTTTTGAAGTACGCAAAACATTGAATTGCACTTTTTGAAATACTCAAAACTTCTTCATTTGATCCAAAACTTCGATTTATACTTTTTTAAACACTCAATTATAACCTCATTTTGTCTTTTTTAAAAAGATACGAAACCTTATTGATTTGCACTTTTGGAGCATACAAAATCTTAAACTACGCTTTTTAAAAACATCAAAATTGACCTTAAGTACGTTTATTCAAAATGTGCAAAACTTTGACGTAGGCCTTTTAAAACTTAAAGAACCTCGCTTTACACTTTTTTAAATCATGGAAAACCTTATTTTAAACTTTATATGGCAGTGTGCAAAACTTCAGTATCAGTACATATACATATTAGTACACTTTTTCAAAATATGTGAATATGTTGCGGCTTGTATCTGTGTACGTGTTACGAAAAATTGAAAATTATTGGGCCTTTTCCACGCTGTGTGGATACACTTGAATTTGTGTCTTAACCAACACTATGTTATTACGATCTTATGTAACCTTTTGTGAAAATCAACTTTACTATGATCTGTACTATGTATGTGTGTCCTAAGATATATGCCTGTAGTAGGAGTACACCGGCTTCACCTGCAATCATCATTTTTTTGAGCAAGTAGACAGATATGTGAGCAAATCATATTTGTAAGAGTAGTGAAGCTCATCTTTTCTACCTTAATTAGCAGAATTACCTTGTTCGAACGAACACGAGGCGAAGTAAATAGCTTTAGCGTGTGTTGTACACAAACTAAGTACGCCGTATAAGATGTAATAAATATGCTCGGTTACTGAACTGGAGAAAAGAAGGAGAGAGCTTTTAGCGTAGCTTATGTGTACTTACAGGTTTTTATGTGAATTATACACGACTGTTTATACAAGAAGAGGGAGAGAATCGATTTTCGAATTTTTATTTTGTGTCCATTCCATGGGTAAATGAACGGGAATGACAGGAACGATGTGATGGGCAAACAGAGAGAGAAAGAGAGACCTTTTGTCCGTGTCTATCGTCAGTGAGTAATAGACGTGGATGGACAGACGTATTGTTTTCTGGACTTTAAAGTTCTTCTGTCTTTTGTGATACGTATCTTTTTTGATGGAAATCTGACAGTTACATACATAATCACATCAAGTTAGAGCATAAGAATGAGAAAGAATTACCTACAAAAGTTATGTCATGTATGTATGCACTTGTCAGGAGCTCATCTCATGTCTATGTGCTCAGTTTTTTTTGCAGACCCCTATTACTTCCTTACATTCCTATATTACATCAAGAACTTCGAACGTGCATACATAATTATGTAACTGCAGCAAAATAACACGATCATTTTAAACAGAAGTACCTACTCATACGGAGCATTACAAATATGACATCATACTATTTGGGTTTAAAAGCAGCTTCGAAAGAAGGAAAATTTTTTAAAAAAGTGTTTTTGAAAAGTGTAATAAACTTAATATTAGCGTTTTCAAAAAATCCCAAAATAGATTTCAACTTTTTGAAATAGCGTAAAATTTAACATTAGCCTTTTCAAGTGTCAAAGTATGACGATGTTAGACTTTTTGAACTTTGCCTTTGCAAACAATGCAAAAATAGATTGAGACTTTTTTAAATAGTGTAAAACATAGTATTAACCTTTTTAAGTTCAAAATTGATTTCAACGTTTTAAAACAACGTAAAATATAATATTAGCCTTTTCAAATAAAGCAAAAATAGATTTAGACTCTTTGAAACAGTGCAAAAAGTGGAATTTACACATTTCATAAAAGTGATTTACTATGGCATTATGCTTGAGAGGCATGTAGCGCTGGCAAACTACATTTATATAGTTAGGCATACTTTATATAGTTGATACGAATATAACCTAGCCAGGTATAGATAAACCACGTAGGGTAGTAAACCTTGTTTGATTTTATTGTGTAATGTGCTTGGCTTTTGTGATCTGAGTGAAGTTCAAGTTTAAACTTTGGTTGTGTCTTGTGTGTTATATCTGTATGAATGGCCTTAAGGGGAAATTCGGTTGTGGGCGCCCATTATTCCAACACATAGCACATGTAGTATTACGATTATTTGAGTTTGTTTATTGCACTCTGACTCTGCTGACTTGTGAGCGTTTTCCCTTTCCCTTTCCATCACGAAAATAAAAAATAAAAGTTCATGCCAAGTCAAGTCCACGATTCTGAGCAGAGTCTAACTACATAGTAGTAAGTGCATGAGTTCCACCATCTACTTAAGCACTTAAGATAAATATGTATGAAGGCGGCTTCGACTAAAGATGGTCGGTCACTGTGCTGTATGATTATTACATAATTTGGTATTATGCAGTAAAGCACAGTGCAATGCAGTGGTGCGCTGAAAGCTGTAAGGGTTCTTGCGAATATAACGTCATACAAATACTTGGGGTTCAGTGAGTAAGTTTCTAAAAGGGTCAAAAACTGCATTTACACGCTTAAAATAAGGCAAAATATGAGACTCACATTTTGAGAAGATGCAAAACATGATATTACACTTTTGTAAAAAGACAAAAAGTTGTGTCACACATTTTACTGATTTTACAAGTTGTGAAACATTATATTTCACTCTTTCAAAAAGACAAAAAGTTGTATTAGCATTTTGAAAAGCTGTAAAACATGATATCACACTTTGTCAAACAAATACAATTATGTATGTGTATGTATTAGTATTTTGAAAAGTTGTAAAACAGTATATTTCACTCTTTGAAAAAAAGTCATAAAGAGTCGTTTTTACATTTTGAAAAGTTGTAAAATGTGATATTACACTCTTTAACAGACGGCTAAAAGTAACATTTTAAAAACGGACAAAACGTCAAATTAACCTTTCTAAAAGGTGTAAAACATAAGATTGAGATATTTTAAAAAGACCGTTGTCAGTCATATTTGTAAGTCCCCCAAGTGTTACGTAGGTATGTATGTAGTAGTATGTACGTATTACATGCATAGGTATATGTAGTAGTATGTCTATTCCTTTGAGTTTTCATTTTGTTGTATTCTCTACGGAGATAAATTCTAATGACTTGTTGTTGAGTGGAAAGGAAGACAGTTTCTCAAAGCATTATAAGTTACGTAGGTATGTACATTACCATGAACAATGCTAATATATTATTTAGTTTTTATGATTGCGGTGCGCTGACACTGACACTTGCTCAAATCCTACTGCTGCTGGGATTAAATTTACAATTTAATCACGGGGGATATGCACTGTAGTATGAACAGACATTGCAATTACATACATGCCTACATGCATATACATATGTAGTAGCCACAGCCACTGTATAACATAATTGCTGATGAAGATTGTTGGAAGTCGAAAATCATAATTTCACTTTGCTTTTCACTAGAAAGAAACATTTACATTTACCATTTACATTCCATGCATTCCTACTGCTACTTACAGATACGTGGATTTTCAGAAATAATAGAACGTTTTTTTTGTGTTAAGCAAGATAAGGAAGTTAGAACGAAGATGTACATTGACACTGCAATGTCTACATGGAAAGATTTATAACTCCGGATAAACTGCAAAGCTAGATTTGTCACTTTTTTGCACTCTAATTCTGCTCTCTAAGAGTAAGTGCAGGGCTGCTGCAGGGACCCGTCTTAATTTCAATACACATTTCCATTTCACCGCTTACACTATAGTATCTTAATAACTTTGGCTGGTAAGGAGATCTTTGTACTGAAGCCCGAAATGTACGTGTCATCATTTTAAGTGCTCGTAGCCGAGGTTGCCGATGCATAAAAGATGAAACCAGTAATTGTCCGAAGAGTTTTGTTATGCCCTTTTACAGATAAAGCAGATTTTAATATGCTGTTTAAACAAGAACTATTAGAAAATAAAAAGCTTTTTACCAGTTTTTTTTGGCCTGCCTCTCATGAATTATTTCACCATTTAAAGGGAAAATAAAAGTATTTCACGGTTCGGCGGTGTGTACCTGCATTGTTGCAAGTATTAATGCACCCAATCATATCAGTCGGAGCGTGGGAGAAATATAACAAGAAAATGAAGATAATGGTTTGTGTTTTTTTAAACTTCTGGAGATCCACCCTTTTTGTGAATGTGACTTGTTCCCTCTACGGCTTTACAGGTTTTTTACAAACGAATCTACGAATATATCGTGAGTGAAGAAGCAAATTGGTGTAAGTCCATTTCACGTTTACAAGCGTTCTGACGCAAGGCCAGCGTCCCGTAATCAACGTTTTACCTAACGTTTTTGAAAAAAGTGTAAATACCCCTTGAACACATTTTCCAAAACTGTAAAACTGACATTTACACATTGCAAAAATGGTAAAATGGGTATATATTGCTACTTTTGTAAAATAATAAAACCAATAATACCACGTCGTAGAAATAGTCAAACTGCTATTGACGACTTTTCAAAAACTGTAAAACTGCTACTTCGCTACTTGCCCTTTTAAAAACTTGGTAACACTTGTATAAACAAACCAAAAAACTTGCAAAAGTGACACTTACATATACCTTTGTAAACAAGGGTTGAAAGTTGATTATTGGGACTTACGTCAGAATACTTTTAAAATGGAACTAGACTTATGCCACAATGCTGCCTCACGGACGGCATAATATGCTAAAAGCCAAAAGTAGAATTGTAAGTCCATAGACGTATACTTACGCACTGTCACGCTTTATTGGGCCCTGTTTTGTAATAATTAATGAAGATGTTTCAACTCTATCTCAGGTCTAAGTGAACTACAAAAAGAGTAATGCATCGCCTACGTGAATCATCTGTAGTCACTTTTGGTGTTGAAATTTGAGTAGATGGACGTATGTATATACATATTACATGCTATGTACTGTGCCGTTCGCATCCTACTATGTCAGACACTGGTGGGACGAGGTTGAATGATTCGTTGATTCGTAAGGCAAAAAAGATTGAAATTGCCCAAGTTTTTCATAAAAATATGATGCTATGTACATAAATAATTTACTGCCAGCGATAGATACTAGAAAACTGTTTTAGAGTGACATTGAACTACCAAAAGCAATCAACACTGAATACTTTAGCAAAGAAATCTTCACAACCAAATTGCTACGTAAATTCTTTGCAATATTTTTAAATTTTTCTTTGTGTGTCTAGACAGGTCTGGTATAGATATGTTTTGAATGGCAGGTATCGAAAACAAGCTCGGGTCATTAAGCATCAAAATCGGTTTCATATATTTATATATCAGTTTTGTACTGCGTATGGAATAATTTCTTTATTGTTTTGTGTCATTTTTACATCTTCGTAGTGTCTTAAATGTACTGCCTTAACACTCTTGTTATTATTGTAGTTTTATGTTTTGTTACCCAAACACTTGACACTGACGTTTCATAAAAAGCAAAAGTTGTCTCATTTAGGACGAACATTAATTAAAATTCAACTTTAGCACTACAAGATATTGCTTTTACAGGAGAATGTAGATGAAGCAGGTTGTGTGAGGTCTCGGTAATTGTAAAGACCTGGAAATCGATGACATTTTTTGCTGAAATTTTGTCCCTTGTGAGATTCCATTGGTACCTAATATTTTTACAGCATCTTTGCAGGAGACTTGGAGAATACATATCCTATATAAGAGAAGAAAGTCTAATGCAAACATGCATACATATGATAGGTGAAGCAGCATTGGGAGTACCTACATACATAATACGTAACACAGCTTAGTATTTCCACTTTAAAAATATGTGTAAATTATCAAAAACTTGTGTAAAACTGCTGTGTGCACTTTTCAAAAACAGTAAAATTACTGTTTACACTTTTTCCACAGTTTGTTATACAGGTGGTTACCCTATTTACAAGCCCACAGGTAAACAATCGATTACTGGAACTTATTTCATCTAAGCGACATTAAGGACATTTTTAAGGGGACGCTGGACTTGCGTCACAATAATTCTTCACCGACGATATGTATTTGTAAATACGAGTTCGATGCTATGAAACACTCAAAATTTTAGCTATTCTTAGAACTTCTCACAT
The DNA here is from genome assembly GCA_034695205.1 of Dicyrtoma fusca. Classification (NCBI taxonomy): domain Eukaryota; kingdom Metazoa; phylum Arthropoda; class Collembola; order Symphypleona; family Dicyrtomidae; genus Dicyrtoma; species Dicyrtoma fusca. The sequence goes on along the minus strand of JAQFZC010004396.1, from coordinate 3,634 downwards.
TCAACCATTTCTGTGGCAACTTTGAAATTCCATTCTATAATTTATATATGATATGTATGAAATTCAAGAATTTGTTGTATGTGAACATTTGAATGAATAATGAATAGATACAGTAGCTTCTATTGATTGTTTTGGTATTCTAAAACTGAAATGCCATAACTAGGTAGGGACTTATACGCGGTACCTACAGTCTACAGCCTCGCTGGAATTCAGATTCAGAATCCAAGAGTTTCTCCGAAGTTTGGAATTAAACCTGTTCTATGTGCCAAACTTGCTACCAAGTGATCCACCATCTTCGTCTATATTTAGCACAGATTCGGTTGCCTTTTCTTAACCACAGAAACACCTATGTATGTATGGACAAATTTCTGTGAGGACTTTTCAATTCTGATTCCATAGCCAATATATTTGAGCGCTGCCCGAAGGATAAAAAAAGAGGTATTTTTTATTCTACCTTGATAAGATGTACAATAGGGGCATATGAGGAGAATAGAATGAAATTTTGGTTAGCCAAGAAAGCAAGGTGCTCCGAACCCAGATCTCAGATTCCCGTTTATTTTCTTTCCCCAAGTCATGGAAGTATACATATATGTATTTACTTGTAAGGTCGACTGCGGGCAGGACCATTCGATGAGTTGTTGCGTGTATCTGTAGCCAAAGTGAAAGTTTATTGAACACCCACGACCCACACAGTCGTGAAATTTAAATGGATTTATTTACATTATGTTCACAACAGAGTTTAAGTGAGGACAATCGACATTCCACAATCTGTACTACAAAAAAGTAGGTGTATTCACACGTGTACAGATGCGATACCTACATAGGTACCTAGGTAGGTATGTACATATATCTATGATTTCTGCTCCCAAGAAGTTTTCTGGTGTATTCTTTAACTGCCCGTGGTGGTCTTGACTTTTATTTGCAATTCACAGTTGGTTGTTCTATAAATGTAGGTACTACATGCTTTCTACAATCGTGTTGTTGGTAAAGAAGCATTCTGTGGCGTAATTCCAGTTCCTGTTGAAAAGTATTCTGACGCAAGTCCCAACAATTAACTTTCAACCGTTGCGTTGTTCACAAAAAGTGTAAATACCACATTTACGCATTTTAAAAAAAAGTGTCTATAATAGTTGTACGGTTTAAAAAAATATGAACTGTGTATTTACAACTGTTGCGCTTTTTCAAAAACTGTAAAACTGCTATTGACACTTTTTCGAAAACTAAAAGTGCTATTGACACTTTTTCAAAAACTGTAAAACTGCTACTGACTCTTTTTTAAAACTGTAAGACTGCTACTAACACTTTTTCAAAAACTATAAATCTGCTATTGACACTTTTTCAAAAACTGTAAGACTGTTATTGACGCTTTTTCAAAAATGTGTAAAAGCTGTATTTACACTTTTTATAAACAAAAGTTTACAAAGTTGATCGCTGGGTTGCGTCACAATGTTTTGAAAAGGTGATTGGACTTCAACCACAATGCTCTTTCACCCACGATACTTATACACATGTACATTTTTTCCATAGAATTCCTACAAAACTGTTGGAATTCGATTTCGAAAACGTTGTGCAATAAAATTATTTATAGATCATCAATTCTGAAAAGCCAGCCAGGGAATGAAGGGAGAAACTGTGAAAGTGATGATAAGCACTTTACTTTCCGTAGACGTTTGCATTCTGGACAGACCTTTACCTCAGAAAGTTGTACCAGGGCACCCAGAGTGCCTTCCCTACTCTTTATTCCATTTTCTATGGTCATAAGTGGATAAGATGTGCAAGTCCATAAAAATAAATTATGGGACTTTTGCATTATTATTATCCTTATGGGGAGGGCAGAGTAGACTAGCGACTAATCGTAGGATTTTAATATGAAATCTTATCACTTTTACCTATAGGTATTTGGCTGACTATACTCTCTGTACTATGCTATGCCGATGGCGTAGACAGAAACATGATACTGATATTGGTACTAGAAGAATTTTTGAACCTTATGTTTAATATGGATTTATTTGACATTTTGTGTGTGTAATATGGAAGAACATTACTTTTTTTCTTTAGAGTTGTCCTAAACATCAACGTTTGTGGAAGTAATTTCTCCGAATAATGCTTCTCCCAGACGGTCTTCGCAAAGATTATCGTTTTATACTTACCTATGCACTTTAATGCGGTCGTTTTGGACTATAGCAGAGGATGCATAACGGATAGAATGGTAAAATCATGTACTGTCGTATACGTGCAATGACGGTGGGAACCTTTACACGATCATTTTTACGTTTCGAAATAAAATATGCTGGCAACAGTCGCGATCCCGAAGCTAAACATATTTTAAATCCACGCAATGAACGTAAATCAGTTTCAAAAGTATCGATTTGAAAAATGTGTATAAAATAATTGAAGATTTTGAATGTGATTTTTTAAACTTTATCGTTACGAAAAATGCATTTTTTCCGAAATCGACGATTTTAAAAGCGAAGTTTTAAAATGTGTAGCAGTGAAAAGTAAGTTTGTAAAAAAAAGACAGTTTGAAAGGGAATTTAAAAAAATTGGTTTCAAAAGTGAGTCTGCTCTGAAATTAAATTCTGTCTACATACTTATAGAGGCAGACTACAGGCGCAACAGAAATTATTTAGTAAAGGCGACTGCTAACTTCGCATACAACTTCAATTCTTAGCTTTATTGAACGCAGCAGTAACGGTGAGCGTAGGAAATACATTTGCATGAGAGGATCAGATACATTTTTAAAATCTTGATTTTACCAAAATTCATATATAATATACATAACGTAAGCAAGTACATACTTACCTACGTAACTACGTTTTTAATTATTTCCTATAGTTTGCAAGTTTCAGTGTGTCCGTTTGTTAGCATCAACGGTTATTGCAGGTCATTTTGATTTGTAGTACATCCTGTAAGTGGTAAGAACTATGAAACTTCCTTTTTAGGAACCCTCATGTTTCCCAATTGGCCATTCAATTTTTCCAACGAGAAATCGCTAGTAATTTCACCACAAACTAGAATTGTGCAGAAAAATAAACCCAAGAGGAAACCCCAGGCCAGGTATTGAGAAGGCAACCTTGAATGGACCGTAGACTTCCCAGACGACTTTGACCGGACAGGGAAAGTGCATTAGGTGGAGGATAATGTTGGTCTAAAAGAAACAACTTTAACTTTAGCATTCCCAATAGAAATATTTAATCAGGAAATTCCCAACTCCCAAATAATTTCTAAGTTTCTACTGTCCACTACCACTGCACTGCACTGTAGGTACTTACCTACTTATCTATACCTTTGATTACTTTACCCTTGTTGGTAGTTGTTGCAACTTCGTTCTTGTTGGATTTCCCAATTTCCTTGTTACTGTAGTAGTCAGTTTTATGTGCAGTATTCAGTAATACAGATGCATGCCATAAGCCACCAGTTCAATAATAGTAAACGTTTTGTAATATGTACATACCTACATATGTACCTACGTAAGCAGGCGTGCTTGGGTGAGCGGTTAGGACTGCACACTGGAATGGAAATTTCCAGCCTCAGACCTGCCTTCAATCCTCGGTCATTGCCTGCTAATCGTGTATGGCTCTGTGTTTGTACGGTACACGTCACTGAATAGTTGATTGAAACCCAATCTCCTTTG
>JAQFZC010004395.1:0-16232 GCA_034695205.1 Dicyrtoma fusca | reverse complement strand
ACTTAAAAGTATGTGTCATTTAATTGAAGCTAATCAGTGGCTAAAAAGTTAGGTTTACACTAATTTCTGTACACTTGAACACTGAAAATACTTCCTGTGACCCGCGTACTGTTAGAGACCCGCGTATTATTAGAGACCCGCGCATTATTGCATTCAGGCCCTCGGTCCCCCGCCTACAATTAGAGACCCGCGTAGTAATAGAGACCCGCGTTGTAAAAGAGAGTTTACGGTACTTTGTTTTGTAACATCTTAATTTCCCAATTAAAGTTACATTACTAATACAAACAAGAGAATGGAATAATTTATCAAAATTAGTTGTCATAAATTAAATAATGTTTAAGGGCTGTTTATTGGAGAATGACATTTTTCAAATTATGTTTTATGGAGCATGTATTTTTATGTCCAAATTAATTTGATGGTAAATGATTTTTTTTATATAAATTAATGAAATTGTGTAGCAGCAGACCTTCTATAAGTTGCATTTTGAAAAATAAATTAATTGATATTTCTTAATTTAAAAAATTCAGAATTATCTATCTTGAAAAAGCTGTGGTTCTCAACTTATAGAATTTTTAAAATGGCCAACATTTTTCACACGTCATTTTTGGAATTCCTCGTCGATCCTCTCTTCGAATACGATGCAGCTCGTACTTGTACTGTAATTACTCGATTTAAAGATTGTGCACACCAACCACACAATAAGGCATTTTGACAACGAAAGTAATTAGCAATAACAAAAAGATTCGACTTAGCCTAATGAAGTAATAATAGTTAAGTAATTACACGTTAGCAAACACGCTAACAACCTGTGTTTTCTTTCCAAGAAATGAAATTACCTATGCAATTATTTAGATTATTTTTATTTATTTATTACAAAAGTTGATTCTAGAAAATACAAACTTGGAAAACTTTCTTCAGTGACACGGCATATTATAACACGAAATAAAACGGGAAATATAGCATGCCGAAGTCACAAATTACACAGTAAGTACACCTTATAGAAATAAGTAATCGTTCCATCAAAAATGAATAACAAAATACATTCCATTTATATATAATAATGCGTACTATAAATAACTGTAATAGTAATAGCAATAAAGTACCATTCAACTATTTCTATCCACATTTTATAACAGAATACTCAGACTCAAAATACCATACTACTATAATATAGGGTTGAACGGCTAAAGCAATTAATTAGTAAGCTTGACGGATTAAGTTGAAGTTGACAATAACGTATTAAAACGCAGCCCTTACAACCACATCAGCTGGATTAAAGGATAATCCCGGACACGGATACTGAATTTCTGCTTTAGGAAAAAATTTCCGTAACAGCTCCAACGCTTCTGCCGAAGGAGCCCAGTCGTTAATAACATCTCGAACCCGAACGGATGTCACTGAATTGAGGACTTGGTTTTCATCTTCGGGATTGAGACGGTTTAAGAATTCAATGAAATCCAATTTGTGAGAGCAGTAAAGGTTTTCATATTCGTGAGAGCAGTAAAGGATTTCAACGGTTCTTAGATTGGGGAAAATGGTTGCAAGACCACGTCCAGACGGAAATATTTTGGCATCACGATTTCCTGCATTCGTTTCGGTGCGCCCACAATAGTTTTTGGATATCATAATCCTAAGGCTTTTGACTTTCGGCATGACCTGTCGCCATTCCATCCCGCTTAAAAAGGTCATGTTGTCCCACCTGACGGTCTCTAAGGTGTCCCAACTGCCGTCCAACAACTGGTTGAGTACGAAGACAAATCTGCGCTCCAAGTCCAAATACGGAACCGTTCCTTCCGTTCCCATGGAAGCTTTACTCCAGCAGTTCACTATGATTCGTTTCAACTTCAAAGTACCCGGGTTTTCTGCGCTGGCCTTGACAATTTTTTCGAGTGATTTAATTTCCCCAAGAGTGAGAGTAACACTCAAATAGATTTCCTTCAAAAGGTGCAGTCTGTTCAACGGCTTTCTAAACGATCGGTAATGGTAGCCCCCATGGTCGTCATGAACAAGTTCTTCCAAATTTGGACACAATTGAAGGACACCTTCGAAGATTTTTATCGAGTTTGTAGAAATGTACAAAGTCTTGAGTGACTTCATTTTGAAAGAATCGTCATTTTTGAATCCCGCGTCCAATATCAACTCAGCATCGTTTTCTTCACTGGTGTTTATCCTAACTGTAAGTAATAAATTTTGGAGCTTCGGTGTTTGTTTGGTCAGCAATTCTTGTATTTCAGCCAAAGCGACGTTTTCATTAATAGTAACAAAAAAGCCTTTAATGCGTAATGATCGAACGTGCAATCCATAAACGTCCAGGAAATTTCTAAGCTGAGGGCTACGAAAAGTCCGTTGGTCGATACTGTTACTAACGTTAAATTCAAATTTTTGACACGGAAATCTGGAACGGGATATTTCTGACTTTTGCCTCAATAGTCGTGTCAACTGCCGCAGCTCAAACTGACTGTAAACTTTGTAGGGATGATGCTTTTTTACAAAATCGTCCGTAAACAATAGTTCCACTGTCTTTTGAAGTTCCGGTGTGGCAATAATGCGCCAGCGACGACAGACGAGACGACATTTGAGAAGGTCCGATGTGTCCAAGAAATGAAGAATATTTTCCAAAATCTAAATATAATAAATGCAATTGATTTATTGATTTATACAGAATTACTAACATCTTGTAACTTAAAGCGATGTTAACAGATTTCTATTCTTATGAAAAGAGATTTTTTACCCCTATGCACACTTACATGATCAATACCGAAAGCAACTTGACTCGGTGGAAGGTCGCCCTTCGGTATGACTTTAATCACTTTTCTTCTATTTGTTGGTGTTTGTAATTTTTTCATGGCACATAGCTGACCCTGAACTTGATCTTCACACTGACCATCGACTTTTTCTGATTCAACTCGGTCTTCACTAGTACTAGCGGAAATTGTCGATAGGAATCCATGGGGGCTGAAAATCCCGTCGTAAGGGAACTGTAATTTAAGACACAGTTTGTTAATTTAGATTGAGACGACCAAACGGTCAACTGCTAACAGAACAAGCACCACTTTGCAACAAGCTATCAACGCCAAAGCTAATTCAATACAATTAACTATAATATTACAATTAAACATATTAAGCAAAAACAGAATTGACAGAATTCTTCCGTTGAACGTTGAACAACGTAAAACTTACCGACGAAGATTCCTGTCCGGAGGCTGCATTAGCTTTAGCGATCGCTTCCGATGAATTATCCATGTTTTTCCAAGAACTCACTTCAAAATATTATAAATTATAAAATATTGATCTATTTATTTAAAAATGATGGAAACTATTACAAATTATTATCAATGACCTTTCCAGTCAAAGGAGGTAATTAATTGAGGCCAAAGTTGAAATAAAACACACCAAAATGGAAAACGTCCAGGAGCTCGTCGATTTTCAGTCCTTCTCCTTCGCCATTCTTTATCCGTCCTCGTCCTGTCGGTTCTTCGTCAAAGGTCCTAATGCTAAATCATACAAGTTTCGAACTACGTAGTTAAGACAAAATCGTGACGTCGGGTCCCATTGCTCAAAACGTTAGGAATTTAAATAATACAGAAAATATTACAAATAAAAATAATAGCTAATGGAATAAGTTGCATGTAGATGGAGGGAAGCGGACAGAAATTGATTAGTTGCTGGTCGCCCAACTATAGTTCCTACCTACTACCTTTTGTTTATTTAATTACTAAAATAAAATAGAAAGTTTTGAAAGTCAAACAGCCAAAATACTCAAATAAAAAAGTGCCTAAATCAATTTTCATTTTTCATAAAATCAAAAATTCAAAAATCAAAATCAAAAATTAAATCAAACTAGGCTTTAAGCAAATTGTTTTGCGCTAGACATTCTTGCCTGGCGGTTCCGTATGTTTTTTTAAGGAGACTGAAATTACTGATATACTGTAAATAAAATTATTAAATGTCTAAAATTACTGAAAAGCTAATTAAATCATAATTTCATAACAGTTCGTATTATCGACTTTATTTGTTGTTATTATCTAATTAGGTACTTTTACTTGCATAAATCAGTGGTTCAGTCAATCAGTAAGATCAATTCAAAGTTCACAGCCCGCAATTGACAATTTAGTTAAGAAAATTATAGTTATAATTAATAATAATGAGTTTTCAGGCAATCCCTGTCTGGTTTCTGTGTAAATTATGCGGAGCCTCCTTTCAGAAAGTTGAAAAGTTTATTGAACACAAAAAATTAAATCATGGAAATGAATTTCAAAATATTAAAGGCATTGTTTTTGAGGAGACGAGCGGGTAAGTCATGACGTAGCATACTAGTTAGTAGTTATTCCAGTACGTAATTAATGTATTTTAATTTTGTTTACAATTATAACAAAAATAGCAAACAACTAATTGAGTAAATCTTCAACATGAGCTCGAGAATCTATTTTCTGGCGTCGTTTTTAGTCATTTTTTAATCCAGGATATTTTGTAACATTTCAGTAATAACACTTCCCAGATAACTGACATCGGAAATTCATTGACAGTTAGTGACACCGTCATAATTACAATCCCTGACCGACTGAAACAGGTTTTTCCAGACACTTTTCACATCGAGGGAACAACTCAACCGATTTATTTGACCGCAGTTTCAGCTTCAGACACCAACTACACAAACTCTAACCCACAAACGACCGTCACCATTAATGAAAACGCTACTGATGAAACCGGAAATAGTGACGATGGCATCTCCTACTCAATTCTAGGTGACCCAACGAATGTGCAGGTCAATATCAAAAGTGAGGGCGATTGGATAGTTGATGACGGATCCAATTCGGTCAGTGACGAAATCCTCGGCATCGACCCAGAACATGATCGAAGTACACCATTCAACTTTAATCCAAATTTTTTCACTGAAACCGAAAACTGTATTATTAACACTCCAAATCTAAACCCACCCAGAAGTGCAGTTAGCATTAATAACTTGTCCCAAGTTGACCACTTTTACCAACCAAAAACGGAATTAAGTATTTTCACAAGCAGTGATCAGTTCAAAACTAATGTAGAACCAACAACTTCAACAAAAGAGAAGAATGACGGTGAAGCTCGACCGTTCGTCTGCGAACTTTGCGGTCAAGGCTTTAAGCAGCTTGTGACACTAAAAAATCACCAAGCCGTCCACACTGACCTTCGGCCTTTCAAATGCCCACACTTCCCTTGCACTGCCAACTTCAAAACATCCAAGGGCCTGGGTCAACACACGAGTCTGTCCCACTCCGATGCAAAACCTTTTAAATGCACTCAAGCTGGCTGCTCAAAAGCCTTTAAGAAGAAACAGCATCTTAGCTCGCATCTTGCAAGTTACATTCACACTCCGGGACTGAGCCCTCCTGGAAGGAAGTTCAAGTGCATGGAAAGCAACTGTAAAAGATCCTTTATGAGTAGCAATAGCTTGAAGATCCATGTTCTCCAACAGCATAGACGAAAAAATAGTGCTACTATTAGCTAATGAAGTAAATTAATTCATGTTTCTCACATACTGTTCTGAACACAAGCTATTTTTTACTTTATTGTGTAAATGTTTATAGTAATAAAATTATTAGTTACAAAGTTGATCAAATGAATAACTACTCTACTTTTTTGGACTTTAATTACTGAAGATAAGCAGTTCAGCTCTCCTTATGGGGGGGGGGTTAAGTTTTTTAAGTTTTTGGACACTTGAATTGAATTATTTCACTGTCAGTTAGAGTCTGAAGAACTTCCGTCATCTTTGAAAACCGCTCCTTCGTGAACTTTTGCCAAATGTTGTTTCAATTCCCAGGTTCCTAGAAATTTCCTTGGACACAAGTGACACGCGGCTCTGTTCAGAGTCCCTTCATGTGACCTTTTATGTTTTGTAAAAGTCCACACTTTTGCAAAGGCCTGACCGCATGTGTCACACTGGAAGGGCTCTTCGCCCGTTTGGTCTCTCTGGTGCTCCCTGAGATTTTGTTTAAGTGCAAATGCTTTAGAACATCCCTCGTGAGGGCACTTGTGAACTTTGGCTTTAACGTGGACGCTTTTTATATGCCAATTGAGATCATACAAGGTCACAAAAGCCTTTCCACAAGTGGGACAGAGATGGTCTTGTGACAGTCCTAATTCCGCACTGTGTTTATTGTGATTGTGTTGCTTCAAAGCCTCTTTATTACGAAAAGAAGCCCCACAGCTTTCGACTTGACATTTGAAGGGTCTTTCTCCTGTGTGAGATCTCATGTGAATTGTCAGGTTTGGTGAAATACTGAAAGATTTCTGACATAATCTGCACCTGAAGCATTTGATTTTCTTTCTGTGATCCGCTAAATGTTTTTCAAAGCTTCTTTCATCCTTGAAGGAAAGGTCACAGTCCTCAAGGGGGCATTTGAAGGGCAAGAATTTTGTGTCTTTGTGAGCTTTTTCGTGCTGCTCAAAAACTGCTTGATCGAAATATTCTTGTAGGCACGCCTTGCACTTAAAAGCGGCCCTTAGGTTCGCAGGATGCTTTACTCTGTTGTGTTCAAATAGTTCCTTTGGCCTTTTGAAGGTCTTCTCACAAGGTACGCAGTAGCGATGGCGCTCTCTATTTTTTGCCCAGCAATTTCTAGCGTGATTGCATAGTGTCATTGATGTAGTCAGTTACTTTAAGCAGAGTCGGCAGGTAACGTGATTTTCGGAGCTAATTACGCGAAAGTCATTGGGTTCGGGTTCGGGGTCCAGTAAAATAATATTTTCGGAGCCGTCCGGACTTTGGAATTTGCGGTAAAATTTGAGTGTTTCAGATACGTAAGAAAATGTTCTTAATAATCCTATTTTCGCTTTTGTATCAGGACCGGCGAGTCCATTATATTTCTTTGCCTCAGCTGCGGCCACGAATGAATCTCGTGACAGTTTAGTATTGGTCATCTTTTTTTTGCGAAAGTCTTGCAGAGATTGCTTATGCTGAATGAAGGTACATTCAGTCGTAAACGATTTCTCACACTACAGGACAATAAATGTCCACTTCTGTTCTTTTTCGGTCGATGCTTTTTTCTGTTATGAACTTGCAAGTAAAAATTATTCTTGTAATTCTTCTTACAAAGGACGCAGTACACATGCTTATTTTTATTATTTTGGTAGCAAACTTTCACGTGATTTCTTAAAAGAATGTCTGAAGTGAGTAGTTGCTGGCAGAGCTGGCATTTTATTGGAGATGCAAAAGGTTCGTTTATGGATGTTGATCTAAAGTATGATGCCTGAAATTTAATCGGGCTGATTTACGTGCTAGCGAGGCACGAAAAAAACTGATCTCGCAAATCGTGCAGTAGAGATGTCGACCTTTGTTGTGAATCCAGCAATTTTGGACGTGATTTTTTAAAGCAACTTCATTATTAAGTTTCGTTTCACACAATTTGCAAGTGACGGGATTTTCTGGACTGATAGAAAAAGATTGATCTTCAGCTGACGCCATAGTTGGGTCTGGGTCAAGTCGAAATACATTTCTGAAACGTTCCTCGATCTTAGCTTGTTGCTGCTGGTGACGCGCAAGCCACTGAAGTACAGGCAAATCGTTACCTCTCTGAATGCTTAAAAGTTCAGCCTTTGACTGTGCTATTTCTTTTGGAGATCTGATGGGTCTTAGGTTTGGTTTTAACTTGGAGGCGGTTCCTCCGGAGCACATTTTCAATGTTTTTGCCGCCCATATTTGGTTTCTATTATTTTTCTTTCTGTTCTCCGTTTTCTTTTCTGACTCACAGTCAGATTCGGAATAATTTTCACTCTCCAAACTGCAGTCACTACCACCGTTACTATCGTCACTATTTTCTTCGAGAACTGCTTCTTGCTTAACACTGTTATTCGTAGCTACTGGCTTTGGTATGAGTTCAACTTGGGCATTCAATTGAGGCATGAAGGGTGTTGGAGTTCGTAGACATTTTTTATTTTTCTTCTCGGTGCTGTTGTTTACAAGGCTATACAAAAAAACATGAATATAAATATAACTCATAGAAAACCATTGGTATCAATGAAATCAAAAATAAAAACATGATTCGATCACGTTAATTAAAGAATTAATTAATATTACTGAACTACTCATGTTACCATTCGCTACTCCGTTTTGTGCCCCTTAAGACAGGGTTGAGGATGAACTGAGGCTCCATTATTACAGTACTGTATGCATTTCCGTTTGAATAAAAATTTAATTCCGCCGTAGTTAGTCGCCTCACCAACACTTAAGGATTGGGTTTCGGTCCTGTTTTTGATGCTAGGATTCTTGGCAGATTTTCGTCTTGAAGTGGATCGAACGAAGTGTCAGGAAGAGTTTGAGGAGATAGCTCAGGCACTGAGTTGAGGTCATCGAAACATGACCTTGGAGAAATGGGGTCATCAATTTCCAATTTGAAGCCATAAGACATATAATCGGAGGCATCGTTCACGTCCTGTGCCGTGTCAGCGACGATAGAATTATCCCTTGCAAACTGGATGTCAGTTTTAGTTTCTGATACGGAATCACTATTGAGATTAGTAGAAGGAGATTCTGGAAAAGCAATTTCTAAATCGGTTGACCCATCGTTTAGGTTAGCACCATCTCTTTCCTTTGGCTTTGCTGATGGTGAACGACTGCAGCCTCTTCGAAGACTGTTTAAGTAAAATTAAAATATTAGGTAATCAAAATCACTGCTAAACTCACTAAACTGATACAAAATGAAAGTGAATTAACAACCACCAAATTACTTATTTGTTTACAGTGAAAGACATAAAAGGCAAATGAAATAACCCACCTTGTATTCCTATCTTTCCGGTCACGGGGGCTGGTGTCGGGTTTCGATTGTAGCTTAGGTACAGGACTCTTTGTAGTTTGACTTAAATACGCATTTAATTCGGCTTGAGTCAGTCGTTTTCCTAAAACCAAAGAAGTCGGTTTTAATTTTGATTTTTGCTGAGACTCAGGGTTTAGCAATGGATTTAAATCTTCAGTCTGAATGGAAAAAGAAACGGAAGCAGAAGGAACACAATGACATTTACAGTTGCAATCATTTCCCTGAGGCGAAATTTCGAGTTCATTTTTACTCAAAGCACCAGCAGCTGCTTCGGGATAAAAATTATCCGTTGGTATCCATCTGCACAGATAAAATAATTTACTATTACTTATACTTATGACCCAGAAACAGAAAAACAATCCACCGAACAGTTGACAGTATTTTGTCACTTTTACTAAACATTTTTAATAGTACGATTGAGCTTACATTTTGCCCAGCAGTCGCTCTTCAAAAATGATGCATTTGACGATGCTGCAGTCTTGGAAATGTTTTCGGATTTTATGCTTTTTCAGTTTGTCCGTGTCCGGAAAAGCTTGTCGACAATGTCGGCAGACGAACCACAGGAGAGGATTAAAGTCTGAACTCATTTCGTAAAGAATTCTTCAAGCCCCAAGTAGAGAAGACAAAACAAACTGAAAAATATACAACATATTATTATTAATTAGCCTCTGGTACATGCAGAATATTTAACTACATACCTCTACTAAACTAACAACAACAACAATAACAATTACATAAAAACAACAAATAGAAAATAATTATTATGGCATAGACAAGTACCAACCAACAATCAAACGAGTAATTAATAGCACGATTAATTTCCTAAAACTCGGAATCCGTTACTTCAGTCATCAGTATTGCTTTGTGCTTACATTTTTTGTTTTTTGTTGCAGAATGTTTCGGGTTATCGAGAACCAACTTAAAAGGATTTCAATTAAAACTCTTACCGTCAACCATCGTAACAAATCCTAATCACATCCGACCGAATCTAATCAGTGGTGACCACAGACAACAGAGTAGCAAGCAAAATAAGTCCATTTAGATTAATTGTTAATAAGAACCACAAAGTTCCGTTGATAGTAAAGTTGAAAGTAGCCAATTAGTTAATTATTAACGTAGAGCGTAAAATATTAGCGCAGTTCTGTTTTGCTTTTTTTTTGTTTTGATTTGATTCGTTTGATTTTGATTATTTTTGATTTTGACTTGCTTTTGCTTCACTTCAAATTGAAGCCTTCAATTCAAACGACGCCGCCTGTTAATTCCCTTTCAAAGAAAGAATATCTGAAAGCTGGCCAACTGCTGGAGTCAGCTGCTGTGGAAGTTAGTTAGTTAGTTGTTAGTTTTAGTTATAATTTTTTGAACACATAAAAAACAATGAGTTCATTTTCAGTCCGACTCTGAAGAACTTCCATCATCTACGCGAGCAGCTCCCTCGTGAACTTTAGCCAAATGCTGTTTCAGTTCCCACGTTCCCAGGAACTTCCTTGGACACAAGTGACACGCGGCTCTGTTCAGAGTCCCTTCATGTGACCTTTTGTGTTTTGTAAAAGTCCACTGTTTTGAAAAGGCCTGACCGCATGTGTCACACTGGAAGGGCTTTTCGCCCGTGTGGTCTCTCTCGTGCTCCACCAGTTGGGTTTTATTTGAAAATGATTTGGAACATCCCTCGTAAGGGCACTTGTGAACTTTGGCTTTAATAACGTGACGACTATATATATGATGGTTGAGAATAGACAGGGTCACAAAAGCCTTTCCACAAGTGGAACAGAGGTGGTCTTGTGACAATCCTAATTCCGCACTGTGTCTCATTCTATTGTGTTGCGTCAAAACTACTTTACTCCGAAAAGAAGCCCAACAGCTTTCGACTTGACATTTGAAGGGTCTTTCTCCGGTGTGAGATCTCATGTGATTTGAAAGGACTTGTGAAAACCTGTAAGATTTTCCACACAATCTGCACCTGAAGCATTGGATTTTTTTTCTGTGATCCGCCAAATGTTTTTCAAAGCTTCTTTCATCCTTAAAGGAACGGTCGCAGTCCTCGAGGGGGCATTTGAAGGGTAAGAAGTTTGGGTCTTTGTGAGCTTCTTCGTGCTGCTCAAAAACTGCTGGATCGAAATATTCTTGTAAGCACACTTTGCACTTAAAAGCGGCCCTTAGCTTCTCAGGATGCTTCACTCTGTTGTGTTCCAATAGTTCCTTTGACCTTGTGAAGGTCTCCTCACAAGGTACGCAGTAGCGATGGCGCTCTCTATTTTTGAACCAACAATCTACAACGTGATTGCGTAGTTTCGGGGGCGAAGTCAGTTTCCTGAAGCAGAGTTGGCATTTTATAGGATTTCCGTAGCTAATTACGCGGTAGTCGCTGGGTTCGGGTTCCGGGTCCAGTAAAATAATATTTTTCGAGCCGTCCGGACTTTGGAATTGGCGGTAAAATTTGACAAGCTCAGAGACGTAAGAAAATGTATTTGCCCAGTCATCTACTACAACTTCTGAATCAGGATCAGGAATTGCTTCTGTGTCAGACTCAGAACTAGGAGGGGCGGATTCAATCGTTTTATTTTTATTTGCCGCCGCTGCTGCTGCAGCTTCGATGGACTTTCTTGCCAATTTCTTTTTGCTCATCTTACTTTTGACAAAGGCTTGGAGAGACTGCTTATGACGAGTGATGTCAGCCTCAGTCGTAAACGATTCGTCACACGCGTTGCAGAACAACAAAGATTCACTTCTCTTTCTATTCGGTCCATGCTTCTTTCTGTTATGGCATTGCAAGCCAGAATTACTCGTAAATGCCTTCTTACAGATGACGCAGTACACATGTTCATTTTTATTATTTTGGTAGCAAACTTTCACATGATTCCTTAAAAGGATGTCTGAAGTGAGTAGTTGCTGGCAGAGCTTGCACTTTATTGGAGATGCAAAGGGTTCGTTTAAACTCAGGGTTGTGGCAGTTGGACTTGGTTCCGGGTCTAAACGAATACAATTCTTTCGGTTTTCCTTCTGTTTTTTGAGCCACTTGCCTAGTGGAAGGTCGCTGTCCTGAGCGTCATTTACCTGAGGGTCAGGGTTCCGAGAATCATCGTTATGAAGGTCAGGGTTCTGAGGGTGGTTGACCTCAGGGTCATTGTTCTGAGAGTGACTCCCCTTGGGGTCACTATCCTCGGGTTCATTGCTCCCTAAAACCTGGTCTACTGGCGACCACCAGTTGTCACTTATCTCGGGATGTGTATCAACAGTATGAGATCTGAAATTTAATCGGGCTGCTGCAAGTGTTATTGAGGAACGATAAAAACTGGTCTCGCAAATTGTGCAGTAGAGATGTCGAACTCTGTTGTGAATCCAGCAATTTTCGATGTGATTTTTCAAAGAAAATGATCTTTCAAGCTTCGTTTCGCATAATTTGCAAGTGACGGGATTTTCTGGACTGATAGGAACAAAATTACCTTGGACTGGGTCTGGGTCAAGTCGAAGTACATTCCTGAAGCGTTCCTCCATCGTAGCTTGTTGCTGCTTGTAGTTTTTAAGCCATCTGAGCAACAGCAAATTATTATTTTTGGGAACTTGAATTGGATATGATTTGAAGTTGGCACTTTCGAAGGATTTTTTAAATTTTCTTTTCGCCAGTTGTTGGTGTCCCTTTTTTTTCTTTCCAGTTTGCTTTTCCTTTTCTGAATCCGAATCGGATTCGGGATAATTTTCACTTTCCAAAATGCAGTCACTACCGCCGTTGCCGTCGTCACTGTTTTCTTCGAAAACTGCTTCTCTACTAACCTTTTTCTTCGTAGATGCTGGCTTGGTTCTCAGCTCAGCTTGGGCATTCAACTGAGACAAGAGTGGTGCTGGAATTCGTACTCCTTTCGGAATTTTGTATAATACAGGTGCATCAGAAGCAGCTGTTTGCGAAAGTGATTGCAATACAGCAGTGGATTGAGAAGTAACTTCGTTTTCTGTGACAGTGACACTGTCATCAGTCACCTCCACAGTCATGTAGCTACTGGTAACACTGCTTGAAGAGCACATTGGCTCGTGTTCAGTAAGTTCTTCGGCGCTGTCACATTGTTTAGAACAATTCTTGCAAATAAAATCTTCGGAATAGTTTACATGCGCCCTGTTCCTTCTACTCGTTCTGGTTCGCATGTCGGTAGCAGATTTTGAGTGAACTGCACTAGTTCCAGTGAAAGTATGAATCAAATCTTTTCGTCCTTTTGTAAATTTTTTAGGTGATTGTTTTTGTTTTTGATTTTTGGAAATTCGTGGAGCTGAAGAAGCATTTGAAGGAGTTTCAGTTTGAACTGGATCCTTAAAATATTGTGCATGGGATGCTACGGAAATGATTCTGATGCTACCTTCGTCTCCACTTTCTACTTGATCTGGTTCTTGTGCAGCGTAATTAGGCCGAAGATGAATAGTGAAGTCATTATTAGCTATGGGATTTAATTCAGAGTTTAATCCCGTGGTTGTTACGCCAAACTGGACTTGGCCGTTTGAAATCTCCGAAAGGTCGGGAATTCCAGTGTCGTCACTGTCGAGTTCAACGACGAGGGGAGACGGATGCTCTGGTAATGACTCTTGGTCGTCTTCATTGTAAAAAGCCGAAGTTGGGGAAGCAGGAACTACTGAATAGAAAGTTGGTACATCCTTTTCAATCTGCGAGTCTAGTAGACTTTTTTTATTTTTCTTCCCGGTGCTCTTCTTCAGAAACCTATACAAAAGAACAACTTAATAATAATTTAAACTGACCTCACAGAGAGCCATTAAAACAAATGAAATCACTAACGAAAACATGTGATTCGATCGCTTTAATTTAGGAAATAATTAATATTAATGAAGTTACCATTCGTTACTCCGTTTGGTGCCCCTTAACAATTGATTCACCATTGACTTCGGCTCCCTTGCAGTCCTGCATGCATTTCCACTTGAATAAAAATTTAATTCCGCTGTTGTTAGTCGCCTCACCAATACGTAAGGATTGGGTTTCCGTCTTATTTCTGATGTTAGGATTTTTGGCAGATTTTCGTCTTGGGCCGGATCGGACGAGAGGTTAGCAAGAGATTTAGAAGATAGCTCTGGCACTGAGTTCCGGTCATCGAAACATGACCTTGGCGAAATGGGGTCCTCAATTTCCAATTCGAAGCCATCAGACATATAATCGGAGGCGTCGGCCACGTCCTGCCCTGTGTCATCAACAGTAGACGTTTCACTTGCAACTTTGTGGGTGTCAGTTTTAAATTCGGATGCAAAATCACTATCATGAGCAGTTGAGGAAAATTCTTGGAAATCTGCTTCTGAATCGGATGACCCACCATGTAGGTTAGCATCATCTGTTTTATTTTGCTTCGTCCACTTCGAACGATTGCTGGCTTTTAGAGGACTGTTTAAATAAAATTAAAATAATTACACAGATGATTACTAAACTTGACATACAATGGAAGGGAAATAATAATAACAAAAATTTAAATTACCTACTTCTTAATTTGCAGTGAAGAATACAAATACACAAATAACGAAATAACATACCTTTTGTTCCTATCTTTTCGGTCCCTGGGGATGGCGTTGGGTTTCGATTGTAACTCAGTTACATGACTATTTATAGTTTGACTTATATACGGATTTAATTCGGCCTGAGTCAGTCGTTTGGCTAAAACCAAAGGAATCGGTTTCAATTTTGATTTTGGTTGAGGCTCAAGGTTTGGCAATGGAATTAACTCTTCAGTCTGAACGGAAACAGAAACGGAAGCAGAAGGACTGCGACACTTACAGATGCAATCAATTTCCTGAGGTGAAATTTCGAGTTCATTTTCATTCAAAGCACCCGGAGTTGCTTCGGGATAAAAATTATTCGTTGGTATCCATCTGCACAAGCAAAATAATTTACTAATTAATAATTTACTATGACTTGTGACCTACAGAGATATACATTCCACCAAACAGTTGACAACCTGTCGTCAGTATTTACTCCACACTTTTAATCGTACGATTGAGCTTACGGTTTGCCTAGCAGTCGCTCTTCAAAAACGATGCATTTGACGATGCTGCACTCTTGGAAATGTTTTCGGATTTTATGCTTTTTCAGTTTGTCCGTGTCCGGAAAGGCTTGTCGACAATGTCGGCAGACGAACCAAAGGAGAGGATTAAAGTTGGAACTCATTTCATAAAGAATTCTTCAAGCTCCAAGTTGAAATGCCAAAACAAACTGAAAACCATAAAACATAACACTAAATTATTAGCTTCCCACTCTTCTAATTAGCTTCTGGTTCCGGGTAAATACATTACCAAATACCTATTTTTTTTTAATACATTCAACACTACACAAACAACAACAATTAATTACATGCAACATAAAAACACCAAACCCGTCCGTATCACGTCCGGGCAGTAAGTAAGTTAAGCCCGGACTTTACTTTACAAGTATAACTTTACTTTACGGGTATAGTACGTACTTACTAAGTAAGTAAGTTAGTAGTAAGTACGACGAGATGCCCGTCAACCAACAATCAAACTAATAATTATTACACACTATTAATCTATTCAAACTCAAAATCCGTTAATTCTGTAATTTAAAACATTTACTTAAATTTTATGTTTTCCTTTTTTGTTGTAGAATGTTTCGAGCACCAAATTACCTACAGACATTTCAAAAGCTGTTAGCGTCAACCGTAGTGTCAAAAGTAAGATCCGATCTGGATCTGAGCATTTTGCACTAGTGATCAGAGAGTAGCAAAATTAGTCAACTTAGATCAATTATTGATTGAAGAACCACAAAATTAAGTTGTTGATAGTAAAGTCGAAAGTAGTCAATTTGTTATTATTTTTAGGGCAGTCTTGAGTGTGTTGTCAATCTGCTTATTTTGATTTTGATTGATTTTTGGGCTATTTTAGATTTTTGTAGAATTGCTATTGCTGAAATATTCAATTCAAATGACACCGCAGAACTTTCCAATCCCCTTTTAAAGCAAGCATATCTGAAGGCTGACACACTGGTAGAGAGTAAGCCATTTTTATTTTATTTTTTTTTATAAAATACATAATATGTAATACATGACAATTTATTTAATAATTATTATTAAATAATAAAGAATTCCTAATTTCCTTCCATTCTTCATTCGGCCATACACTGATGCACTCAAACACTTTGGATAACTCCTTCATTTCCATCACTGGGCAAGAATTCAGTCAATGAAATGTAGGTATAGGCTTCAATTTGGATCCTGGATTGTGGATTCCTTTTAGCGTAGAGAACGCTATTTAAGGTAAAAGGTAATTCATTCTATTTTTAAAATACAGTTGTTGGCTCGGCACGGGAGGTCCTTCAAATGCTGCCAAAGGAAATTGAGGAAAGTAACAAAAAACAAAAATGACAAAATGAGCCTCAATCGCAAAGACTAAGGGGCCGTCCATAAATAACGTTTCAAAGTGACGGAGGGGGGGGGTCCGAAATTTACT
>JAQFZC010004394.1:0-16233 GCA_034695205.1 Dicyrtoma fusca | reverse complement strand
GGGGTCCTTTTTGAAGATATTTTTGACGTGAAGGATATCGATCCGGAGGGGAAAAAGTTTGACCGAGGTAATGTGCTCAAAAGATTTTATTTTGTTTTGCTGTTTGTTGGCACTTAATGTTGTATGGACTTGTGTACTTACTGGAGTTAATTACTAGTATTTTAGTATTGTTCTTATACGGTTGACGGTGTGGCTATTTCTTAAAGGCTATAAGAGGTTAAAGGCTAAAAGTGGACGATAGTCTATTCCGGGAAGTTACACCGTGCACACCCTAACTTATAAATGAAATTCATTTGTAGAACCTGATGATCTGGATTTCTTTTTTTTGTCGTCAGGAGTTCAGAACAAATTCGAGGTTTTGTGAGAGGCTGCTGGGTAGGGTAGCGGCGCATAAATGTAATAAATTTTCGACAGGTTTTAATTTGTGAACCCCTAGGAAAAATAAGGGGATGAATATTTTCGAGACTTAAAAACACCACTGCGCACTGTATACGTTAAACAATTCTACACGTTTATCAAAAACTAATTTTAAATTAGTCTGCAAACTGACTTTAAAAAGTTTGTTTCAGTAAATGTGTTCAGCATACACGAAAATTATCAAATGGCACTTAATTGTGATAGGTTTTCGACTGGGAAATGTTTCGTGCCAATTTAAGTACTAACTAATATTCAAAATATGCTGGATTAACATTAAATTCATACTTTAAATGAGCAATTTTTCAAACTCTAAACCCACTCAAAGCTCCTCAGTAACGAGCCAATTTAGCATTACGGTGAATGGAAGTTTTTTTTTAAAGAAAGGCCCCTGGTTTGGAACACGTTATTTATTTGGTCCGGATAACTAATTCTGCCGAATAATATATTTAAGTTTACCGTAGGCCTATATAGGCAAGAAAACTGAGTTCCCAGACAAAGTTGAATCCTTCTTGTACCGAACATTATACTCTCCAATCATTTTCTCGGTATTTTTGTGTTTTGAGCTAAAAGTTAATTTAAATAGCTACCTTAATCAGGCACTGCTGTTATAAACACTAATAAACCACACGAGAATGACATTAAAATTAAACTAATAATGTTTGCAGTTGCACACAATTTAAGGTCAAAAACAAGACATGGCACAATTAAGCGCCCTACCGTAAATCGGCAATGTTAGGACCACTTAACTGAATTAAGTTTTAAATGACTCCCAAAATCGTGCCTAACTCCCGTGATCCCAAAATTGACCTTGCAAATTATAAGCATAAACTTGAAGGACGAGATATTTGGACATATTGAGCTTAAAACCTTGTAGTTTTCCCGGGTTTTAAACCTTCCAGTTAGTATTCACATACAATGTACCCCACGACATTTCAGTTAGAAATTACGCAACACCTTGGGATTATTGCAGTAGTTTCGTAATTATTTGGATGATTATCACATTTACCCGGCCCTGCCCTACCATGAAGTTTCTTCCTTTTTTTAAATGAAAATGATTGTAATTATTTTTTGGGATGCTTTGAAATCCGTTTATGTCTTGCGTTTTTCACAAAAGTAAGTAGGTTAAGTAGGTGTGTAGATTTTCAAGTAAGAATTGTGAAACACTCGAAAATAAATTACAATCAGTCGAGGCGTAGGTATTTTAAGTATTTTTAAATAGCCTGTTGGTTACGTTGTGGGCTGTAAACTTTACTTGGTTTTCAGGGTTCAAATATTTTCAGCAGTTTTGTAGAGTCAAGTTGCGAATGCTAGAAGGTCTGGGGATGAGCAGCGTTGATAATTTTTGAGATTTTGTTTTGTAACGCTAAGAAGCGGTTGTAGAATTTTTTCCATCGGTATCCTATAACCGTGTTCATGTGTTCATTGAAATTATAATATGTATAATACTCGGTGATTAGATTGGATATTGGACTGCTAGTGTAATTACATTTATTTATTTTTGCTTCTAATAACCATAAATTAAACACCTAAACCTCGTTGTTTCTTAAGCTAAATTATGCAAACGGATTATGTGATCGAATTTCGATTTACGGTACGAGCTTCAAACCTCATTATTAGTTTTTGGGGAACACTTTTGCAGGGAATACGAGATTTTTTATTTTTTCTTCAAATCGATTAGACATGAAAATTGCAACTTTTCGACTGTATTTTAGTTATAGCAGTTTTGAATTCATGTTGATTACGGCATATCAAGTACATTATTATTATTACTGCCTGGAATTGACATTAAACCGGTATTTTGTAATTACATGTCAAGAAATGTGTTGCTGTTCTTTTGATACGGATCGGAATCAAATGCTACCTCATTTTTAACTTGTTTTAAATTACAACAGACTTCTTAGTATTTGAATAGTGACCTTTACCTGCAAATTTTATTTGTGCTGTGAATTATTTTACTATCGGCTACTTAAGTATTAAAGGAGATTATCTATCTAGGTAAATATTGTACCTAAGGACTTTTGACATTGTTTGTCTTAATTCGACCAGTTTTCGTCGTATTATTCTGTTGCCTAGTTCGCTTTTTTTTCTAGGTTTCCCTAAGCTTTATGTACAACAAACCAAACTTATAATGCGAGCGCACCTGTCTTTGATGTGACTTGAATAATTAGTTGTCCATAGTATAGGTATTTTTATTGCTGTAAGAGGCTGCTGAGTTATGTGTTCCATTAAAATAGCAAATAAAATTATGTGATAAAATCTTTTGAACATTCGGAAATACATAAGGGGGTCACTAAAGGGCAAACATTTAAATTCAAGACCTAAAGATGTGTTAGCAAAAGATCTAACTAACTAGTAGATAGGTAAATATCAGTGTTACTGAAAAGATTCTTTTACCTACAATCAGTTTTTGTGTGCTGAGATTAAGGGTGTTCATGTACAATACACAGAGATATCTGTGTGTATTCGACAAAATGAAATAAATTATTATTATTATATCTGTGTGTATTTGTAGGTGCACAGGTAGTTGACTAAGAATAAAGTTTAGAATTTCTTGGCTATCAGAATTAGATACACGCATTTCAGTAGTAACTTGGGTACTTCTGCTCTCATTTTTGTAGATTTGTTGATTCTGTCAATCAAGTTGCATGCGTTGTTTGTTTAGGTGAATAAAAATATGTCATTCACCATTGAACTGATACAAGTATCAAGAAGCTTTTTAAAAAAACTGTTATTTTATGGTAAATCGTAATTTTACCCGGTATTTATTCTTAATGTACCTATTTGAAATTTGATCCATCGGCTTCAAGCATCGCATTGGCTAGAAGATTGTGTATTTCATAAACTCATAATTTCTTATAAGCTTCTTAATCTTAATTTAGACATCATCTGCATTGTTCATATTTTTATTGTTGAAGTTTATGATTCGAAAGAGTACAAAGTTTTCTACAAGTTTTAAAAATAAAACATGTATTCAAGCCCTGCACTGTCAGCTTACTTCCCAAGGCCTTTCACGTTACACGTGCAAGACAGGCTACCATATGAGTTGTGATAGCTTTAGTTCATTTGCAAGGATTTGCTTTCTATATAACCACATCAGTCTCAGAAATAATTACGTAGGTAATTACCAACTTGTTTTTATACCTTTTCTAAAAAACCAACAATCTGTGGTTGGTTGATATTGGTATAGCCAATACAGCCTCAGTTTGTTTTTGAAAAAACATACAGTTGATTGCATTAGCATATAAATGGTCCATTTATCGATATGTACTCACGTCAGTGAATATATTCACGGTCCTAGATTTCGTTACGTAGTTCTAACGTAGGATTTTCTTGTAGTAAAGAGCCAGTAGTTGTTGTAAGGAAAGTAAGAATCACATTAATGAACAACTGGTATGGGCAAATAAGTACTATAATAATATATGTATCGATCCTAGCAGAATTACAGGGATGAAGTAGGTAAAAATGTATCAGTTTAAATTTTAAATGATTTATATTAGAATAAGTGTAGTGTGAGTAATTTTCTGCTTTTAATTTTTTTTTTCGTGTTAGACGTATCTAGACTTAAAATACTCGAGATAGGTAATCCTCAAGTTCAATACGTGTTTTCCTTGAAATAATTAAAAACAGCTTTTAAAGAAAGTTGTTACAGCTTGAGCAAGCTCTTTAATTTTCGGTCTCTCACTCAAAAGGCTATAATACCTAATTGTCTTGTCTGCATTTGAAATCAAAATGTCTGCTCTAGTGCTCTGTGATTCCAGCGCATGTATATGCCTTTTGAATTCCCGTTCAATGTTGACTCAAGAATTTCATTGCTGAGGTTGGTTTGGGAGTAAAATATCGTCTAAATCGATTTTTATTTGATAAGTGTATACTTGCAAAATGTTGAATTTAATCGTTTTGTACATCACCAGCAGAACGAAAAATAGCGCAAATAATTTAGGTGTACGTAATCGCAATAATCCCTGCTTTTGAGGTGCAGTGATCCCTGTTCTTCCTCTAAGGAGATAAAGTACTGTATGTAATTACTGCAGTTAAGAACTGAACAGTTCTGACTATCTAAAAAAGCTTTGCGTATCGTACGAAATCATATTTTAGCGTTAGCTTTACATCTTCGTCGTTTCAGACGTTTAAAATTTTAATTCAGTTGGCGTACACAATACGCAGGCCGTTACAACCGTGGAGCGTTTGAATGCGCTTAGACAACGGTGTTTCATCATGATAAGAAATAAAATTATAATTATCTAATAATCTGATAACTACACAAGCCTGATTTTGTTTACACGATTGAGTCTGAAAATATATGTAGCGGTCATAAACATTTTCATGTTCCGCATTTCATCCTTTAATCCTTATTTGCTTGAGTTGGTTTGAACAAAGTTGAGTTTTATAAGTTTCTGACAGACTTGCTCACAGCACATCACTTCACACAAAATTGTAAGTGAGATGCCAAGTGACTGATGCCCAAGCTTGTTAAGTGTATGTGTGTGTGTGTGTGTGTGTGTGTGTGTGTGTTCATGTGGCTCATTTCAAATCAATCTTGCGTGCTCTATAAAATTTAACGAGCAATTTTCATTATTCTTCATTATTTTACGAGTTTTAGTTTTAGACTTTTAGAAGGTTAGTGATTTTGTGTCAGATGGAGACGAAGCACAAGCAAAGGACCTAGATGGTTAATTAAAAATCTCCTTACCTAATAGTATAAACCCATAAAATACCAAGCCTCAAAGCTTAACCCTGAGGCCATAAAATCAGGATGTTCACCAGGACAAAATCCTTTTTTGTTCATTACTCAAGCACCTGTGGATAATGAGCACGAAACGAATGTGCGATTAGGATTTTGGCGCGTATATATATGTATACGTGTATCACCGTACCTACGATGCCTATATTATTTTATATTTTAGTGTACCTACATGTATACCTACCTTACCTCTGGAAACTCTTGATCTGTCTCGACCTACCATGCCCATACTTAATTACATAACGATAGAAAAAATGATTCCCTTCAGCTATAATTTTGCAATGTCAATGCCCGATCTCTTTGTCTCCATTCCCTCCCTTCATGGTCAGCCTCCTTGAAAAATCAAATCAAATCAAACGAAAGGGAAGACGAAGAAAGATGAAAGACGAGGTGATAGCGAAAAGGAAAAGGGATACTGCCTGATACTGAGATTTGCAAACCTAGTACTGTATTGAGCAACATATGATGGCAGTACATAGCTCAGAGCTTGTTGTTTAGCTCAACACATGAAATATTGTCTGTTGTTCAAGACCAAGATGGAACTTTTGCATACAAACATCCGTATGGGACGAGATCCCCCATTTTTCCGCTTCTCCCTTGCAGCATTTTTTTTGTTTTCCAAGTAAAAGACTGCGACAACAAGAAAAAATCTGAGGAGAATAGAGGCATACCTGTGCATCTGCTGTGTATGCATCTATCTCCTCCAAAGATCATCTACATACACTTGGTACTTGGTACAAAGGACTCCTTGCAAAAAGAAAAGTCTAAAATTCCGAATATGTACGTATGTTTTCAGTTACAGATTTCATCCTAGTCTCCCAGTATATTACGTGTCTGACTTCCCCCGCTTTTCCTTTCCAACTCCACACAGAACTGAACGAAGAATTCAAATTCTCAAGGAAAAAGTGACAGGGAATTTTTCTCAGGGGAGAGAGTCAGATGGGTAGCTTATTTATGTATGAACTATGGAATCTCGTGTATTATAGGTACAATCCTTCTCATATAGTCTATACGTCTACATACATATGTACATCGCACCGTACCTCTTTCTTCTAGATTTAGAGACATGGGCGTATGGATTGAATTGGATGGATGGATAGATTGTAAATGTACATAGGAAAGGGAAGGTATTCGTATAGGAAGGGCATTATGTAGTATTTTCGTCGTATTACATACTAATATGTTCGTTCATTGCTTACTAGTTAGTTCTGTCTTCAACTTTCAACACTTCTCCCTCTTTACCCTCAGTACTAAGTCCAAACATGTATTAAAACTCCAGAACGCCCACTTGTGTGTCTTTGACTTTATAAAAAACCGGTTGACGTCATTGTCCTTGCTTTTTGATACCATGCTATTAGAATGAGAACAGAAGAGCTCCCTCCATTCCTTTCGGGCTATCCATGTGCATATCTAAATTGAAAGGGATAGTAAAAAGTACCTACCTAACCTACCTAGGTATATACGTCTTGTTTGTTATTTTGTTACTGGCGTTGAACGCTTTGCAATTTTCTGATGCAAACGTCATGGGTCATATGGTGCTTACACGGGAGCAGCGAAGAGGATATAGAATTCGGTCCCCGAGCCCGAGCCCGGAGCCTAATTATGTACCTATTCTAGAGTCCACACATTAATTACTGTAAGATAATTAACTACGGTTATTGATTTAGTTTTTGTATGGATTCTGTTAAATTGTGATGGAAATATTATCTTGTTTAATTTGGATAACTGAGGGTTTCCTCCTGATTGCGATTGGGAGCTTCGGAGAGGCTCACAGCCGTCAGTCTTTGCGCGTTTGCAACAGCAGGACTTGAGTTCGATTCGATGATTAGCAGTCGTTACGTGTATTAATTCATGGAAGCACTATGCAATGGGCCTATGAGAATTGGTAAGGTATGGTCTCTGTGTGTGGGTATGGTGGTGTTGTGTTCGATATTATGAAAATTTTAATTTTTGCAAGGTTAAGTTTCCTCGACGTCATACTTACTAGCGCAGGGCTTCTAGTTGTTTTCATATACATATAGTGTACACTGTAGGAGTGGAAGAGCCAGCAGCAGAAGGCTTATAGCCATGTATCTACTGTATAGCTTAAAGCGGAACTGTATTTATGTATTAGTATTTTGATGGGGGGCTTATTTGCACCATTCCGAGTCCAACAATAGATGTAAATGCCCAACCAGCAGTTTTGTTGGTTGTTGGTTCGACGCCTTGTTGCCTAGTGCTTGTATTGGGTGGGATTTCTGGTGTATCTTCTGTAATGTGAAGTCTGTTGTGCAAAATAAGTAGGTATACACATTCATTCTACGTTTACGTTTGGCACGTACCTCATAGCGTTACGTTTCGTTGGGGAGATGTCTGTCTACTAGTAGGTATATGGGATTATAATTGATGTAAGGTATGTTGGAAGTTTTGAGTTGGAGTCCCTACCTGGTTACTGCTCATGCAATCACTTTGGAAGAAGAAGAAAAAAAAGAAGGGAAAATTGTAATAAAGGAGAAGGAGGCGAGGAAAGGGATAAAGGATCTGCTCTGGCGGTACATACATAATTGTGTGCCTACTACACTACAGATGTTCTAGGTGTTCATCCTTCATGGGTTCCCTCCCGGACTTCCCAAAGTTGAAAGTTCCACACGTTACCCCTGGTTATTAAAACCGTGGTGTGGAGATGACGATGACTTGGGTTTTGGAGGTTACGTAGGTACTAGACCAGACCAGAACTAGAGCCAGAGTCATCGCGGGATCTCGGATGGAGTGATAGAGTGAGAGAAAAAAAAATTAGATCTGCAAACCTTCCCTCGCCTATGTTGTGTATGTATGTAGGTAGTTACAAGACACTTATGCATGCATTTATGTATGTATGTGCCGTGTTATCCAACTTTTATAGAATGGAACATTGCTGAACGCTGAGCTGAGTGCTATAATGTGATTCTGCTGAAAGTGAACGAGAGTGAGTTGGAGTTTGGAGTTGAAGAGAGCCAACTTCTCTCACTTTATTACAAGGCTGCACTCACTACAGTATTGCAGTCCATTGGACTCTACGTATACATATTTGACAGTCTAATATGAGACATGTACCTTTAGACCAAACCACTATGAAATTCGACTTGAATTCAACTTCTATACTTCGGTCGAACTAGAACTTCCTTATGTATTATAGGAGCTAACCTTTTGCAAAAATCGTTTCGAGTTTCAAAGTCAGGGTATGAGCGTCAGCGTCATTTAGAGAACTGCACAGAAGGGAATGTAGGTAGGTAGGTAGGTAGGTAGGTACCTCGGAAACTAGGAAAGGCTGGCCCAAAGCAACGTCGAGTGTACACAGGCAAGTTATAGTGAGGAAGGAGAAGAGAGTTTGTATCGGCGCAGTTTTGCAAAATGGCAAAAAGGGAATTTCATTCCATCACGTTCTGCACACAGACCTAGAACGGTTTATATTCCTTTCTTGAGAAGAAATTCTCTTGTATGAATCATACCAGTTTAGTATTCGCAGGAACTGGAGGAAAGTTCTGGAGGCTCTTGGGTTACTGGTACTTGTTTCCCTCACGGACACTCTGTTGTATACAGTCAACATTGTACAGTAGAAAAGATACTTTTAGTTTTCAAAATTAGTATTTTCCTTAGAATTCTTTTGAAAAAATCTCCCCTTGATTAAATCTTTCTCGTTTATTTTTGTTTGTTGCGAATTTTGCGAACAAAGTTTTATAACATTAAATTTAAAATTAAGTAAATATGGGCCTCATAACTGGAAGGATGGGGAATTTTTTAATTTTCATGAAAGGGATTTACGGGAATTATTATTATCCTTTTTACTCTTTTGGCTAAGGAAATTAAAATGTGAGAAGATGAGGTTTTTAGGGAATCTATTGAGGCAGGTAGTTTGAAACGAACGTCAAAGGAATGATTATGACATTTCAACTGACGTGAGATGTCTAATCAGTGCAAGTTTTACCATCTTTTGATGGAATACAATAATTCGGGCCTGCCTTATTGACGGAGGCAAAAAAGTAACAAAGAATAGTCGCTTGTCAGCCGTCAGAGTGTTTTGAAAAAAAAAAGTTCCGGAATTTTCAGTCCCAGTTCCTGAAGAGTCAACCTCTGCTGATTTGATGAGTTCCGTGTGATCTTTACCCGCGTCAATCTGTCCTCTCCAATTATTCGGGAACATCATGAGTTCTTGTCAAAGTTGTCACATCTATAAGTTCCCGTCAGCCTCCAGTTCTACTGGAATATCACAAGTTCTCATCGGAGTTCCAGTCAGTTCCAGTTCTCACTTGATCGACTATTTTTAAGTTCTAGTATGTACTGTTCTAGATTTTTAGAACTCAGTACGAATGGAACTGATTGTGGAACTTGTATAGCACTACCGTCAACATTATGGTAAGAATTTCGCTCACAGTATAATAATTCTTATATGTACAGTACTTTTTGCAGGTTTTTACTTGGTTTGGTAGCTTGGTAGAGGTGCACCTAGTGTTCAAGGTTGAATCAGCTGTTTCCATGTTCCAAATCAAGCATACCTAGGTAGGTAAAGGACGTGGTGTATAATCTAATAGGTATACCTATCTGATCCAAGTTCCTGCAATAGCATTTCGCTAGTTGTTCCGCAGAGTTTTGATTTTTCAGTTCAAGAAAGGGCTGAATTCATTTAGTAGGCAGATTGGGTGTGAAGGTGTGTTGGCATGTCCATATATAAACTATATTTTTTGATCAGCGCCATAACGTAAGCTTTTCTCACATGTCCACGTCAGCCGTCGTAAAGAATTGAAATGAATTGTCAATGGACCTGAAAACTGTTGCGTTGCATTTTAAATTGCACATCACATCACATAGGTATCTAAGAATATGTATAAATGTTAGAAGCATTGATAGTCAATTTCTCATTTTTATTGCAAAGCTAATTTCGATTGGAATTTGCAAGCATACGCTGCTCGCTACACTCTTTGTCTCATGCTCAGGATGATTAAATATGAAGGTAGTTGTAGATTTGTAGATGTTGGGAAATATAATTTAATAGGTTGACAAGTTTTTGCTGACTCTAACCACAGTCAGAGTATCACCAGCCCCAGCATGTACTGCCACAGGGACTAAATACTACTTTTAATAGCAAGCATATGGAAATATAAATTGTGTCTGTAGCCTGTACATGGTATGGAGATTGTAATGAGGTCTCTATTTCTCCTTTTTGTGCAATTTGTTAGATTTAATAGGTCGTGTATCTCCCATCGGGTATGTATTATGCAGAATTCAGAATGACAAGATATAAAATATTTATTACGTCCATATCCTTACTACATAAGAATAAGTTTTAGCTATCATATAGTTTTTTTTAAAGGATAAATTTCATTTTCATTTATGCATTAGGCATTGTGATCATGGATACGAGTAGTGCCAGTGCATACAGCCTTTTTATTTTATCTATATACATACCTACCTATACTTGTGCTCACATAGATGAGCTTGATTTCATGTGGATTTTAAATAAGTATACGGATAGGTAGGTGCTTCTATGTATCATCAACGTATTTACCTATGCAAAATGCACAGAATCCTACTAACAATAAAATTAGATACTTATTGTACATTGTACCTGAAAGGTATTGCCATTATGTTAGTTTTTGGTTTCTGTTTTTTTTTCCTTCTTGCCTCTGTCTGACTCTGACTCTGACATTGCATGGAACATTGAAATTGTAACCTTGAGCGGAAAGATAGGATAATAGGTGTGTAGAGTCGAGAACGTTAAATAATGAAAATGAAATATTAAGTAATTGTATGCATATGTAGGGATATTTGTACGCCTGCTGCTAATGCTCCTGGTTGAAATGAAAGAGCATCATCTACATAATAACATGCCGTTCCGCTGCGCTCATGAAATTTATAAGATGCAAGCAGAACAGTGAACAGTGGGAGAGGACGGCAGCAGCATCACGTAATTATATCTGTCTGTCTACATGATTACGATATGGAAGTGCTCAAACCTGTGGAAATGTCATTTTTATTTTTAAAAATGATTAATGCAGATATATGAATGGTTTTCCTCATGTCAGCTCTACGTAGGTACTTTTATTATTTTGCCATTTGTATATTTTCATTCCAAGCTCCATTCACTGTAAACGTAAACTGTAAAGTAAAGCGTAAACATGAGTGACATGAGGCAGTCTATACAGAGCCGTGTTATAGGAAGAATTATTGTTAGATTTTGAGGGAAAGAAAGTAGCTGAGCTGGTGGCATGCATTTAAAATAAATGCTTATTGTTTGTGTGATCAAGTCCTTTCGTTGAATCTGATGAAACGCTGGTAGGTATGTGGGTTTATCTGTATAGGGATGTTATGATGGAAGGGTGTAGAGTTGTATGTGCTATTGCCAAAGATGACCTGTTTCATGGGCATGGGCTCATAGGTTTATGCACCATCATGTATGTATATGTATGTATGTATGTATGTATGTATGTATGTATGTATGTGTGAGATAGAAGGACGCTGAATGCTGTCAAGTGAATTGCCAATTTTTATTTTATCCTGTGCATGATTTAACCTTGTGTACATTTTAAACTACAGCGCAATTAATTTTGCAATTCGCACCTAACTAGCAGGAAAAGAAAATACTTGTTCTTTGAAGCTCGAGAGAGAGAGAGAGAAACATTGAAGCGTACATGAAAATATTATGTAGGTGAATGGCCCTAGTGTGCCAAAAATATTTATGATATTTTTTTTCCCTTCGAGAGCGTCAACGTCTACAAGCCGCTGAAGCTCAGTATGGCAGTTCAAGTAAACACATTTACCCTAACCTTGGATTTGTATTTAAATATAATTTGGACACATGATATATATTTATGGTTGGGTATTTACTTTAGGACTAGTAGGAATATAGTATAGGATGTATATATTTTTAATTCAAGTTGTTGTGTTTTTTTCATCTGGCGTTGTGAAGTTGAAGGTTGGGTGGTATAAAAAGACAGCATAGCTACAGCACATAAAATAGAACATGTCGGCTTTCATTTCAGAGCTCGTGTTCTCCCATTAACTAGTAAGTTTAAAAACGCAAAGGCTCTTTCCCGACCATATCATTATCTCAGTTAATTATGTAAAATCATTTAAAACCCCATGATTGATACATGGATAGATAGATAAATTGTCAATAGTTGGATAGTCGAATATATATATTTACTGGATATATATTGATAGCGTGTAAAAAAGTTTTCCAACACTGTTTATTTCCTTCCTAAATAAGTTAGTCACTCAAAAAATGTGACTCATTATCTTGTTCTTGTTGTTGAAACCAAACACTTGAGTCTGATGGGATGTGCTGTGGTATTTGGCATTCTATTGAATCTGCCTGTAGTGGAGCGCTCAGTATTATAATAATTGCCATTTTGCCGTGATGATTATCATTATCCACATGCCGTATTTTTAGTTGCTTAACTCTCCTATTGTTTTTTATTCGATTCAATGTCAAAGTCGAATCGTAATCGTGGGTACAAGTATGTGTGTGTGTATGTGTGTCTACAAAATAAAAAAGTAACAAAACTCTCACCAACATTTATAGTTACATACAACATATGAGTATGTCTGTATGCACACGTATGATTTATGTATATGTATGTGTATCTGTCTTACAATTACTCACACAAGTTTATGATTTTTTGTTTACTCCTAGTCTGGAAGGGAAAGGATATGTAATTTGAGTTTGAATAGAAAATAAGAATAATCAGCAGCAAGCAGGAGTTGGCATAAGTGTAATGCAATTTAATATAATGAAGGATTAATTTAAATACAAAATGTAATTTAAATAGAGGTATATAAGTAGGAGTTGGTTGGGATTGACATTGGGAAAAAGGAAGAGGAAAAAAAAAGTGTTTGTTGCATGATGTGTTGAGTTTGAATCGAGTTTTCAAGTTGAAGTTCAAGGGTGTACTTAATAATGTAGGTAGGTACCTCGTCGTTTTGGCTTGGCGAAAAAGAGTGAACGAACAAGCGCATAAGAGTTTCAATCCGCTTTTCTGTGAGGCTCATGCATATAGGTAGGTAACTTAAAGGTATTTCTATATAGCAAAAGAGATGTGGATGGTTGATGGTTTAAAGGCTAAGGCTACAAAAAGGGGAATGAAGTATTGATTCCCTTTTATGCAATGTTTAAGAAAGAGGAAGGATGGCAAACGAAGGAAAAAGCAGGCTGTAGGGAAGCAGCAAATTCAATACAGAGGCTGTATTATCAGTTGTAGAGTAGAGCGGGAGCGAAACAGAGAGCAAGTTTTAGCACACACACACACACACACATACAAAAAATCTATACTGTCCTTTAGCAAGGTCATGAAGGAAAATTCAAGGTTTTCGCAAAACTCTAATACTCGAAAAACTCCTTCTCTCTCACACGATTGTGCAGAGGGAACTCGGAGGCTTTGTCGTCGCATTGTCAATTCTGCTCTGCGCATTGCAAATTTTACCTGAAGGCAAAATGCTTTACGCTCACAGTCTCTCAGTCTCTTTGAGCATCATAGAAATTTTTGCACATGCTCCCCTCATGGAAATTTATGATTGGAAGGTATCACTTTGAGTAGGTATTCTAGGTGAATTACATCTGACTAGTCCCCTGTCTGCCACTATCATCTATCATCGTTACGGAGCCTACTTACTTATCCATATTATGTGCGGTGCGGTGGGATGTTTCTGTTTTTGAGGGAAAGAGTATTAATTGGCCATATTTTGATGAAATTTGATTCGTTTTATATGTTTCCACATGGGAATGATGTAGCATGGTGATAAGGTTAAGGTTGCACACACCTGCGAATCTCTTGCCATGTAGTAAATAGCTTTAGGCTTACTTAGCTTACTTATGTACCTACATAATATGAAATATTTGGTTGGGTTTCCGTCTTCCCATTCCTCCATATGTTTCCCAATCCTTCTTGTAATAATTTTTCAAGTTCAAACGCTATGGATACATAATTCCATGGAGGTACATTTAGGTATTACTATTATTGTTTTGTCCTTGCTATGGAAATGGATGTAGAGCGTGCTTCATGTTCAGAATTAAATTCAATTCGGTGTGTTAGGTAGTATTTACTTAGCAGTACATACACTCTTGTAGTGGAAGCCAGCAGCAGCTCGTATGAATTAAACTAACAAGGATATTTACCCAGAGTTTAAACAGCAGTAGCAGCAGCAGCAGTGCTAACAGACTTACCTACTTGGAAGGGAATCCATTGCTAAAATTCCAACTGCTGAGTTTTTTGCAATATGTACTGTAGAACATACTTGAAGTTTGCGTTACAGTGAAACTATGAAACTACCCTGTTCATTCCTCCTTTGACTTGCGCGTAGGATTTTCTTTAATACTTAAAGACTGCAAAAGCATCGACTTCGACATTGACACTGCATTAAAAGTTTATGTACGAGCGCCAGTGCCAGTTGTTGTGTCAGTAGCAGAACCCCACCAGCTGTACTTTAAGTCCTATGAGTTGATAGTTATGGCACGTATTTTATACATATAGAGCCAACCAGTCCCCAAAGCCCACACCCAGTACTAGTGTTTGCAAAAATAAGCTTGCAAAAGTTAGGGCCCAAAGTTTTGTAGCCAGCTGAAATGAGATTTGCCCCTCGTCGGGTCGGTCGGTCGGTCGGTGGGTCCACGTCAACCCTACGTTCGCAGATCTCGTCGTCATCGGGATCGTGGGGTCTATTATGTTATGTTATGTTGAAATGTTGGTGAATTGAAATGAAATGAAACACCCACCGTCCTCGAGATATTTTAGACTCTTCTCTATAAAATGATTGTGGGTTTCGTGGGATTGGAGAATCTATCTTGTGCAAAATGATGGTGTCCTATGGTGGAGGATATGGATGTTATATAGAAGTTTTTACATGCATAGTTCCCATAGCTGTAGGTATATTTTATTACGTAGGTAGCACATTCATGTTCGCCATTCTCATTCGGCTTCATTGCTGAGAGCTTTAACTGGAAAAAACTCCTACGCTTGACGTCACTATTGGCGAATCATATGAAAGCCGTATTGATTTTTCTCCATGTGTCAAAGTCACATTGCCGTTGCCACACTGACATTGGCGCATTTAACACAGCATTGTAGGATTCTGGGACGGCTTCGGATTTCGGATGTAACAGTCATACTTAGCAGTGTGGTTGTACGGAAATTCGGGCACGATCACAGTTGCAAACCAAACATGAGTATGAGCATTGCATCCTAACAGCATCAGCCGCCGTCCATGATTTTCCTGTTGACATTGCACGCCAAATTGTATGACACTACCCTCCCACGGACAATACGAGATCCCTTTTGAATACGTCAAATTGTATGCTCAGTAAAAGTGGAACTATTCAAGGAAGAAGATGAGAGGCTTTCTTCCAGTTCGGGACTTGTAATTTAAATTCAAATGATTGATTTTGCCCTTAATTGGTTCGTATTCGTAAACTAAACTAGTATGTAGGTAATGAGATTATGACTAGCGCTTCAAATTGAATGCCATTTCATGCTAAAGTACAGGACGAAACAGTGAATAGTGAATCCATGATGTATTAATGTGATGATCCTTTTTACATCTTAATAGAGTGCTACATTCTCTACTCTATTTGGTTGAATGAATTCCCAGCAGAGAATTTCTCTATTTTTTGTCAGGCCATGAATCCTGTGTCCATGAGATTCTAAACGAAACTATTATAGCATGAGCTAATGAACAAAGAAATCATGGTTTCCATGCAGGGTCGAACGAGCGAGAAAGAACGGACGACGTCAGGCATGTTGAAACGATTTTTTATTTTGTTCACGGGATTACAAAATATAATGGAATTGTGTGGATCAGAACTGCTTGCGTGCTCATTGTGAGTTTACTAGCTCGTCGTTCCTAATTATTGGGATTATATATTTTTATAATTCAAAAGCTATTATATAAAAAAATTTTGCAACAAAGCCGTAGTAAGGATAGGCTCGTGTTTTCGACGGGCAAAATATTTTACCTGTATACACTCATGATGAAGAAAGTCGTGGCATGTTCTTGCTGAGTGCTTTGGTTTAGTTTCTTTTAATTAGGTAGTTCAAAATGATTTGCTAATAATGTTGCTAATAATAATA
>JAQFZC010004393.1:0-16234 GCA_034695205.1 Dicyrtoma fusca | reverse complement strand
TTTGCCTATACCTATAGCTGAGCAAAGCTACGCAGGCACTGCTACATTTACTGAAGGGCACCGTGTCAACGTAAATTCGAACTCAAATAACCCAATTCAAGCCACTGAACTGGTTTCAGAAGCGGTCTTTCTTTATTCTTGCTCTTTTGATTTGATCTGAGCACAGTCGCTCTTTTTCGGTGCTCCCAAATTAATTTATACTCTTTAAATCTACTAACTTTATTACAAAGTTTATGCGGATTCCTTTGCATCTTTCCTTTAATTACTACTTATGTACTTTCTTCATGTACTAAACTAGATTGTGTATGGTTGTATCTATAGAAATAATTACATACAACGGCATTTTAGGGGAAATTGTATTATTTAAAGATGTGAACTCTCGTTATAGTGGCTATCCCTATACGGAAACCTCCATATATCGGTGATTTCCAAAATCCCCGGCAAATTGACTATACTGGCCATTGTAATTTATGCCGATTTAACGTCTATCGATATAATGGGAAACTCGCTAAAGCGGAGACAAAATTTAGAACGCTGGAATGCATTTTAGTGTATAGACGACATTTAAACCGGGTATACTTTTTTCCGGAGTCTTCCCTCCCCATCTGTGAGTTAAAAGCAGAAAATCACGGCAATGCAATGAGACTGCGACCTGCGACTGCGACTTTTATTTTATGGGTTGCATGAATTAAATCAGTCAGTGCTGACTAGCATGCACAGATTCATCTAGTCTGAGTAACTGAGCCAAAATTAATTTAGGCTTGCTGTTGAGTGTCCACGCATTGACAGGTCATTTAGTATCAGTCTCATAGAACAAAATGTCGAAGGTTGCTACCAAAAAACGTATTATTCTTAGTTTAAACGATAAGGTAGCCATTATAAATGAGCTTCAAAATGAAAAAACTCAAAACTTAAGTCTCAAAAGATAGAAACAACGTCAACAGTTCATAGTATTTGGAGTTCTAGGGTCATACATAATTCTTACCCACTTTGAAAATCATCACGATGATGTTCATGGCAGTAAAAAGAGTTCCACTGAGAGCCGCGATGTAGCCCACCATATTGTACGTGTCCGTCTCGCTGTCCACCGTTACGGGGAAAATGAACGGAGGCTTCGTGATGAGCACCGCTGGAGTGGTTGTTACAGATAAATTGGAATAAGAAAACATTTTGAATGATTTAATTGCTACACACATTTTTGGGCAGATTTGCCGACAACTCTGTTTTTATTTTAAGCTTTTTCGTCCAAACTCCATCATTTATGAATACAATTATAAACTGCAGAAATAACACACGTATTATACTTTCTTATACGTAGTAATTACTACTATATTGAAGCTATAAGTCTTATATTAACAATGTACAATATTTTTTATTGCACGAGGATTACACTATAACTTTTATTTGTTAGCTTCATTTTATCACCCACCCAACCCCCCACCCCCCCCGTTTTTTACATTTTTTGCATTTTACTGCAGCAATTTGCAAAAGTTTAAAAAAAGAGTGTAGCTAAAATAATATGTTAGTTCCAAGGCACTCAAACACCACAAATTAGAAAACTTAGAACGTTGCGTTGACACGGTGATTAATTAGACGTGTAATAACTGTAGGGCGCTTAGAATGTGTCGCCCTTACGACGAATTAAGAGTCACTGCTAGATGTGACTAAACTTTAAAAAGTCGCTTTAAATCAAAAAACCTTACTTTATCCGATGCTGGCTATTTGGCTGCAATATTACCCATTCGGGGTTAATTCAGTGAATGAAATCTTTTAATTGTTAGAAACAGTAATTTGTTGTACGTTTTTGTAAATATAATGATTCTAAGCGTAGTTTTCAAGTTAAGCAAGTTAATTCAGGTTAAGCAATGTGGTACGCACTTAAAAACTGAAACAGTCAAAGAACGAGTGGACCTTTTGTAGCTTTACACTACAGCTCAAAATTGTTTGCACGCGATTACGTGCCAATACATATGAAATAATTTCGGGAGCAC
This sequence comes from Dicyrtoma fusca, assembly GCA_034695205.1. Lineage (NCBI taxonomy): Eukaryota > Metazoa > Arthropoda > Collembola > Symphypleona > Dicyrtomidae > Dicyrtoma > Dicyrtoma fusca. Next base: position 14,243 of record JAQFZC010004393.1, on the reverse strand, counting down.
AAATGTGCAAGTACTTTATTGTCTTGCACTAATTTGTAGAGAATTTCACGTTGAACAAAACTAGCCATAGCAAACATAATTTGAACAGAGTTTAAAATATATAGAATGACAAACTGAAGTAATGTCAAAAATTTAATGTTTCTAAGCATGGTTTTCAAGTTAAGCAAGTTAATTCAGGTTAAGCAAAGTGGTACGCACTTAGCAACTGAAACAGTCAAAGAACGAGTGGGCCTTTGTAGCTTTCAGTTATAGCCACGCAATGGTATATTAACGAGCTTCATTTTGCTTAAAGGGTTTTAGTTGGCGCACATAGTGTCTAAAATATAAATAATGACACGTTGGTGTGGCTTTCAAGAAACTGGTTGGGCGACACTTTTCTTTCCTATTCTTATTACTTATAATTTTTGATGACTTGCCTTCAGCTAATTTTTCACACATTGCGGCATTCCTTGGTTTCTTATGGCCTTTATAGTACTCAATACACTTTTAAGGTACACCAGTCCGTAGGACGGGCTGTCACACTTGTCTTAAATAAGGATCCAATGATAAGTAGTTGCAGAGGATCCACATGATAAAAGTATTTGACTGTCCCAGAGCACAATGTGAATAAACCTCCAGAGATGAAAGCAAGGGCGAGTCAGAACCAACTCGTTTTGGTAGCGTCACGTCTCGTTGCATAGCTTCTTTGTATGGAAGTTTACTTCAAGTGGTACAGGTATGTAAATCACCCGTAATAATCTCGCCCGGCCCGAAAGAATGCCGATCCGGCCGGTTAACATAGAAGACAGTCGCATAGTTTCATATTCATGTTAATGCAGGATGGCGTCCCTGACGTCTGGTAATTACTGTTGGCAGAAAGCGGTTGGATTTTGGTTTGTGATGTTGGGCAGTTTTAACTGCCTCATTCCACTGTATTGTGGTGCTGTATGTAAGTGTTCGTTGTCGGATCGTCAGTGACTAACAAAGATCTGGACTGGATCTTGTGCAGGAAATCATCACAGGGTTTAGTTAGAGACTTGATATTGTCTCACGCGATGGACGGAAACCATTAATTATTGCGGTAAGTATAATTTGTTTGGTTGCATGGTTGGTCGCGTGGTACTGTTTGTGTCTTTTGATTATATACAGTAGAATACTCTTAACTATTTTACGCATAGCCCTATGGTGAATATGCTTCCCCACATGTAGGCAATGTTTTCAAAAATGATATTATTGTAAAGCTTTGTCAAGTTTTTGGTTGTAGATAGCTGGTTTTGTCATTTCACCGATAGGTTGCATTTATCCTTATGTGGGTCTTGATTTCAGGACGAGAACACACTATCGTGGTTACAAGTGACTGTTGTGGATTGGGATGTTTTCATGTTGCGGTACGAGTACTGGGGACCTGGCGCAAGTTTCTTTGTCGTGTTTAGAGTATATTCGCGGTGTAGAAGATCGAAAGTAATTCGACTCCTGATATAATCGTCGTGGCTAACCCATGGATGGAGATATAGATGTGTGCGACGGTGATGATTATAAAGAGTAGTCTTATTAATCTTAAGGAATATAGCGTATCCGATAACCTTAAACTGGATAACTATTTAGTATACTCTACGGTCTTACAATTATGTAATGCTTATGTAGTTACAGATTTAATTTATGGACTTTTATAAGCAGAGTAGTTTTAAAATGGATTATATTATATTTACAATATTTTTTGAGGGTTCTGCGGTAATAAATAAATATAAATACAAGCGACAGTTGTATGTACGCCTCCCTTTCGACCACACTTCAACAATGGGCTTACATGATCAGGATTGTGAAAATGGATTTTTGCATTCGTCTTGTTGATCGTTTTAGGTGTATATAAACAAACTTTTTTATCCTCTGTATAATTAATTCAGTCTTTTACTCAAGTACTGTGGTCATTATGCGGCAGCTTGTTGGGGCATTGTAATTGTGATAAAAGGCTGTTATAGAGACATGAGCTCACATTTTTAATCTTTTTCAGATCTCCTGTGTTGTCTGCAGTCTGACGAGTACTATCGGTAGTGAATAATTGTATGTACCTGGGCTTTAAATCATAGCCACACAATGCAATGTAATGTTATATTGACCATCTTTATTTGGCTTTCAAGGTTTTAGCTAAGCGTCCCACAGCGTTTAAAATATAAACAATGATGTGTCAATAAGGTTTTACAAGAAACTAGATACGCGTCACTTTCTCTCTTTATTCTTATTACCCACACTAGTTTTATGACTTGCCTTCGACTTTTCCAAACATTGCGGCATTTCTAGGTTTCTTATTGTCTATGTTGTTATTGATACATTTGTAAAGTACAAATGTCCGTAGGATGGGCTACCACACTTGTATTATTATAAAAAAACGGTTAAATTATGCATAAGCATACCGTGCCATATCGCCGCCTCCCATTACAAGGAACGTTAATAATTCCCGTATACGGTTAATATTCAGTTATTTGTTGTTATTTACAATACCTAATCTAGTGACGAATACGTAGCTCGTAGAGTAACTGCTGAATAACCCTAAATTGATAAATTAAAGCATGAAAATCGTAGTTCATATTGATTAAAAGACTAAGTAATCGTCATAATAACTACTACCACTAACCAGTGGTAGTAACTACGAACTACTACTAGAACTACTACTAGTAACCACTACTAACTTCAGAAGGTACAACGTTTGAATCGCACCTATTTGTATTGCCTAATATATTAATTTTAATAGGTTTAAAAGTTAAAGGCAAGGTAATTTAGGAGTACAATAATTAAACTATATGTGTATTGGTACCACAATTCTTCATACATCAACATTAAAGAAGTTAGTAGTCGACTTAACCAGCCAGAAACGTTTTACCGCATCGTTTGTGTCTACACTGCTCGTTAAAAACAACTTGGGATGGAAAACAAATAAATGATTACAGAATACAGGTACTTGTAAAACGTTTCCAAGCTGACTGTTAATAGTATTTCCACGATGCTTATACTGTGAAGTCGTAACTGACTAGATACAAATATCCAAAAAGAACGTGGGTCTATTTTACCTACTCTTTCTGTAGAAGATTGCTGCGTCCCTACAAATTTGTAAGTCTTACCCTTTCTTGGCTGACAGAAAGTTACGTAACAAGAGTCAGGTCACAGTATGACGCACTCAAAGAAAAATAGCCAATGTCAACTATGATTCAAACTGTCGCAATTGCAGTGACTGTTACTTTGATATAAACATTTTAGTGAACTAATAATGGGATATTATTTTACCCAGTTGACCGCAGAATTGTATACCACTGCCACCGCTTAAAAGTTTGGTGTCGAATTCAAGTCGGACGTTTTTGTTAAATAGGTAAACTATTAACTCTGTTTAGTCCGTTTTTTGTCAGTCCATTCTTGCTGAATCTGAGATGAGAGTTGTAGTGTAGTAAGTGCCGGTTGCGGATTTAAAGTATCTTGTATTCCACTACTTTTTAGACCAGAGCCGATTGGTTGCTTTCCATTTCCACTTCTGTTCGTGCCAGTCAGCAATTAGTTAAGCGAATGAGTGAAGGTGTGACTGAGGCATAAGTATGTCAACTAGGAATACAAAGTACACATACTTTAATATTTACTAGGCCGACCTGTTCTCTGTTATATGGGCTCAGCAGTACTTAGTTACATGAATTTTAAACAATATGTCAAGAACTAAGCAAACTAAACTTATATTTTAGATGGACCACAATTGCAAGCTTACTGTTGACCATATCTATACGCCCTGTCAGCAAATTTTGAAATTTTATTTGAAGAATGACAACTCAAGAACTAGTTAATTCATTTAAATAATTTTTTTCCCACCATACTACCTGCTTACTAAAAGAACTTTTGGGAAAAAACGAAGTCGTTTGAATGTTCATCTCAAGCACAAAAATAAACTGAAAATGTTTGAAAACGGCCCTAGTAAGATTTGACATGAGCAAGTTTTGTTCCTAGATTTTTAACTTTCAAAGTTTTCCCAAACAAATCACACTCACGGTACTCTGAAAAACTGCGAACAAGAAGGCGTGAATGCCTTTTACGTTATTATTGGTTCTCAACACTTTATCTTAAACGGCCACAATTTCAAGGAAGCCACAAGTACAAGTCGTCACTCAACTACATTCTTGTATACCAAGCCGGACTGTGTGGCGGTAATCATAGGCAGCCAGCCTGGTCTGGAGTGGAACGACTTGGACTGATAATCCTCGCCGTTGTACGAAATACCGAGCTCATTCTTGATGAGTGGCCGGCTGCTGAATCCTATGCGGCTCTGTGTATGGTGTTAGTACGGCATAGGTCATAGAGGTAACTTCTCTATGCCTACTAGGGTTATCTTCCCTAGTAGAAGAGCGAAACTGAACACTCATTCTAAGCGGGGAGAATTAATTTGGCGATAACCCTTCCGCCAACGATAAATAAAAAGTGGGTTACAAAAAGAGGTGCACCCCCCTCCTCAGAGCACTCAGTGGAGCTTGATCTACACTATCTGGACCTGTATTGTGTCTGTCTCAAAGATCGCTAAATAAAATAGTTGTAAGTACATATCTATATATATAATTACAACAGTTTATTGATCATTGTATTATTTAAAGGTACATATAAAAAGCTACTAAAGACTACTTTTGCAAAAACTAGTATTGTGTCCATTAACAACATATATCCAGGCTTAAGCTGAGGCTAAGAAGCAGCTTCTACCAACGAAGGTCCTGACTTCCAGTGGCCTTCATCCGATCAAAGTTGCTTTTCAATACATTAAATCCGTTCCCACCTACAACATTAGAACTTGTGAGCCTCCAGATGTAGAAGTTTCATCCGAGGAAAGTAAATCACAATAAATGTGGGTTATAAACTACACGTCCATAAAAGGAGTGGCTTTTGTCCAGTAGGCATTTGTACTTCGTTGGTTGTTTTTTTGTTTTGAAACATTTGCTACATATTATTTAACTTATGACTTTTACCCCCCTTATTTTTGCAAGTAGAGTAACACTTTTTACTTAATTAATTTGCGGCTTTAATTTGCGATGCAATTCAATCGTTTGAAAATGTGATAGTTTGTAGAGCAATAGGCTTCTTCATTTATTTTTACAACATGTATGTTTAAAAATGGATAGATGAAAGCTATCATGGCTGAAGACGCAAAATATTCCATGTCTAGAGTGTTCATAATGCCAACATAAGTTTCAATAATCAACTTTTTACTAATGTGTTTATGCAGTGCTAATAGCACTAATTACAATTTTTGAAAAATTTAAATGCCACGTTTATTGTTTTGTAAGTGTAAATAGCAGTTTTACTATTTTTATTGTTAGGACTAGCTTCCTAGCTGGATTTATTTTTGGTTTTGCTGACATACCTAGTAAATTACTATGTTGCCGGAAATAGTCCTGAAGTTAAACATCTCCCTATGTGCTATAGCATCCTCGGCAAAATGTGATGAATTTATTACAAAGTATGGAGATTTTAAAGAAAATAATTTAATTATTTTGTCACCTTCCGATTAGTATTATTTCAGTAACTTCAGTAATTAGGTAAAAGCTTTACCATTCTCAATGGATACTATTAAAAATATTTCATTTTCCCCCTCGAAAATAAACCTAGATTTCTTATGGATTTACAAGTTTAAAATAACCCGTTGCTGCAATTTTATGATAAAGACTTAGGGATCCTTTTCCTCTCAAGGGGTGTACCTATATGTGCATAACTGCCTGTTTTAGTTTTTGAATCAAGAAGCATGTTATTACTCACACAGTTTCTAAGACGACACTGGTTTGTTAGGCGGTGTAGTATACTTGCTAATTTGTTGTTTTAAAATTAAATTTCGATTTTCGACTTCTTGCAGGAGAGCTGCCATGTTCTTCTACACAAAGCGGGAAAAGTTTTGGGCTGAAATGGACTCTGAACCTTCATTTAAGAACTCATTTCACAGAACGTCCATTTGCCTGTGATCAGTGTACTAGAGCTATTTCAAACAGCAAAAAACTTCGCAGGCATCTTCTGATCTATTCAGGTACGGTTTATATCAAAGAACATCATATGAAACGGAGGAGTTACTTGCATTTCGCATTTTATTTTATAGGTGAAAGACCTTTCAAATGCTGGATCTGTGGAACTGCGTTTAGAAGAAAAGACAATCTGGACAGACATATAAACAATACTCATAATCAGCCAAAAGAAGTTGCTAAGCAACTAGCAAATAAAGCTGTAGCAGAATATACGGCATTGGCCAAGCAGAATGAAGTGAATAGTTTGCCGAAAGGATCCACTTTTAAGAGAACGATTGGCGATTGGATATCTGTTGTAAGATTACAATAAGTTTCTTTTACAGTTATGGATTTGCAATAAGACTCGTATACGGGAAAATGAAATTGAAGAGAATGCGAACTGCCTACCATGCAATGACTCGCATCTGATTTTGTAGAAATCCTAATGTCAAAAAGTCTGAACTATGAGAGCTACTATGCTTGTAGCATTTCATTACATTACTTAAGAAAAATGTTGTTTCTGATTTTTATTTTTGCCAAAATTCTAATTTATTTATTAGATTCTAAATAATTGTGGCTTTGCCTACGAGAGTAGATAATATCTAGTCTGAAGTTGTTTTGTGTAGCATGTTCGTTGTGAACGTTCATAACGTACACACGGACCTTAGAAAGCGATGCCTACAAAAAGAATTAAAAAAATCTAATTAAATCCTACTTTCTGAGATTGAAACAGGTGGATTTCCGGACCCATGTCTGTTGCTATTTTAAAAGTAACGGATCATTATCAAAATGCGAACAAAACATCTAGGCACCCTGGTAAAATAGCTGGCCTTTTCGTGACGTCACACGTAGGCGCCGCTTGCTTCAAGTCCCTCTGATTTGCAAACAATTTAACGGGCCCTTAAAATTGTGAATGAAGTTAAGGGCCCTTTAAACGAGTTTATTACAGGATTAATATAGCATAGCAGAGTGCATTGTTAGTGCATTCTAATACTGCTACTGCTCAATATGTTATATGTACAGCTCCATGGGGCTCTATTGTAAAGTGGGGCTCTATTTCAATTTTTCATTCGTAGCATGGGGCTCTATTAGAGAGTTTACGGTACTTAGACTTTGAAAGTTTTCAAATTCGAAAATTTTGTCAGAATACCTATTTATATTCCCCCAGTCGATGATTCATCACATCATCACACTAATTAATTTAATTATTCGATCGAGTTTTTTGTGTATCCAGGTTCCCCTTCGTCTTGCTGAATTTGGTTTGATAATTTGACAAATTATTCATAAAAATTAATTAATAATTAAACTAAGAGATTGTAGATTCGATTTCCATTTCCATTGAATTCCAAAAGTTCCGAATAATAAAATCGGATTTACTATTTACTACATCTGACATCTGAACTTCTAAATCAGCACAACATCAGACGAGTAAGTAGCAAAGAGAAAAGCTCCAAGAAATAGAGAAAATAGAGTGTAATACAGAGAAAACCTCGCAAAGTGTGACACATCATTTTATAGAGAAAGACACAGTGAAAACGGGTGTGATCGAAATTACGCAAAATATACTCCTAAGAACGAAATATTTTCAAAAATAAAAAGTCAAAGTGAAAAGCAGTTAAAAACACCTAACGGAAAGAAGTACACTCAGAATAAAAACAAGAAACTGTCAGCGGAGCCAGTAGGACTAGAAGCGTGAACCGTGCATACTGGGAGGATTATTTCTGACTAGAGCAGATTGTACGAGTGACGGGGCAGCCAATAAGAACTAAGAGGGAAGTTGAAAAAATTGAAGAAAGAGACTGAGAAACTGAAAATACTGACAAGCCCGGACCGACAGAGGAAGTTGATTCCTAAATAATTTTTGGAAAATCAAAAGCGTGAGTCGGATTCCGGGCCCTATCTCACGCAAGTAAATTTTTGCGAGTAGTAGAATAAAAATAAATAAATGAGATAATACAAAGAATTAAAGAATAGAGGTATTCGATAAATGTAAAAGGAGAAACTGCTGTCTTTCTTTTTTCTGTTTTTTTTTATTTCTGGTTGTTTACTCACAACTGTTAACGGAAAGCACTCGAAGATCAGATGACTGTAGAAAGAACTCCGCCAAAACGCAACGATAAGAAAAGAAGCAGAAAGGAGGAAGAGAGAGAAGAGGAAGAGACGGAAATAAGAAACAAAAGACGAACGGAGAGGCAGACGAAATGGAGAGTATTGGATTGGAAGAAAGAATAATACAAGGTATTACAAAGAGCATGGAACCAATGATACAGGATGTCAGAAGAGACATAAAGGAGATAAAAGTGCAACTCAATACTATGCAAGAAATGGTGAATGTAATTCAGAGAACGTCTGAGAAACATGAAGAAGACATCAATGCGCTGAAAAAGCGGAACGAGTTTTTAGAAATCGAGCTGAGGAAAAGCAAAGTAATGGGAGACCGACTAATGAAATTGCACAGAAGACACAATGTAATCATCTCAGGAGTTCCAGAAGTGAATGATGAAAAGCCTGAAAATCTACGGCAAGAAGTAGAAGAAATTATACGTGAGTGTAACGTCAAGGCGGAACTGGACTCAATCAGAAGAATCGGTTTAAAGAGAAATGGCAAAGAGAGAAGAATTCTTGCATGTTTCATGAAGGCAAGTGATAGGGAGCAAGTTCTGAAAGGCAAGAAAACACTCAAGAATCGAAAAGGACACATGATTTATATAAATCCGGACCTGTCAGAAGAGGAAACCACAAAGAGGTTCGAGCAAAGACAAGAAAAAAGAAAGGAGATGATGAAGAGCAAAGCGGGATTAGGCGGCGGAGGGCAGGGGCAGGGGACACACGAAGAACCAATGCAAGGTGTAAAATAGGATGCAGGCCGGCCCATACAACAGAATCTAAATAAAAAAAACAAAATGTAAATACAATTTTATATTGGAACGTTAACGGACTTATCAAGAATCCTATCTTTAAACTTAAGCAAGTAATAGAAGAAGACGCGGACATTTTCTGTCTAGCAGAGACCTGGGCATCGAATGAGAAGCCTGTAAATATGGAAATTTTAGAATCGGACTACATGACAATGACAATTCCTGCCGTAGGAAAGGTGGGGAGAAAAAGTGGAGGATTTCTACTCGGTTATAAGAAAACCATCAGAAACATATGCAAGATAGTTGAATATAACAGATTCAAGATTATTGTGGAAATTAAAGAAAAATCGAAACAGAAACAAATTTGCTTTGTGTACATACCGCCGCCTCAAGAATACGACAAGGAAATCAGCAGAGTAATAACAGAACAAATAAAAAAGAACGATAATAATGGGTGATTTAACGCACGAATAGGGAAACACAGAAACAGAAATGCAAGAATGCTGAACTTTTCCCTAGAACGGAATTCAAAGGATGACACATGCAATAGAAGAGGGGGGACGCTAAAGGAATTCGTAAAACAGAACGGTCTAATTATTCTTAACGGGAGAAGCAGATCGGACAGACTTGGAGAAATGACGCTAGTGGGAACTAATGGGTGCAGCGCGATCGACTTTTGTATGTGCGGAGCAGAAATAGTGGACGATTACGAAGACTTTAAAACAATAGAGAACAATGAATCGGATCACACCCCAATAGTACTATATGCGAATAAAGAAGGAAATAGAGAAGGAAAGAGCACGAGAAATATAGAAACTAAAATTAGATGGAAAAAAGAAAAAGCAGAAGATTTTAAAAATCAGCTGGAAATCAACTCGTGGAAATTGTCGGATACGGAAGAATACAAATGCCAAAAACTAAACGAATTGGTTTATGGAGCAGCAGAAAAAGCAGGAATGATTTGCCACAATAACGCAAGAGTAAACTACGGTCCTAAGTGGTTTGATGGAGAGTGCAATAGGGCAAAAAGACTAGCGCTGCATCATTTACATCTACTGAGAAGAGCACCAGATGAGTACAAACTTACAAATCACTCCAACTACAGAAATGCGAATAGAAGATACACAGAGATACGCAGAGACAAGAAAAAAATTTTCTACACAAATGTTCAAGAAAAGATTGAGAAAAGCAGAGACTCGACGGAATTCTGGGAAGCAGTCAATATTTTTAGAGATAGGAAGTACGCTTATACAACTAACGACATAGAAACGAAAGAATGGGAAAAACATTTCGGAGAGGTCTTTGGCCAAAAGGAAGATGACAATATTAGAATAATAGAAGAAACCCATGTTAAAGAATTCAACACAGAGCCTTTAGACAGACAAATTCATATATACGAATTGCAAGCTGCAATTAAGAGATTAGCAAACAAAAAGGCAGCAGGGACCGATGGAATACCTAATGAGGTATGGAAGAACCTGGATGGAATAGCACAGAATTACTTGCTACATATCATGAATGATGCTTTCAAGAAAGATATTCCCAGATATTGGTCAGAAATAATAACAGCGCCGATTTTCAAGAAAGGAGATGACCAGAATCCTAAGAACTATATGCCAATATCACTGCTTAACACCATAACAAAGCTATTCACATGTATCCTCTCAGACAGACTGAATGGTTTTTGCAGAAGAAATGATATCATATCGGAGAATCAAGCAGCATATAAGAGGGGAACTGGATGCCCAGACCACATTTTTAGTCTGTATGCGGCAATATTAAAGCAACTGAATACAAGGACCTGGAAGTCAACAAGAAAGCTGTACTCACTCTTCGTTGACCTTAGCCAAGCCTTCGACTCTATAAGAAGAGAAAATCTTTGGACAAGACTGAAGGCAGCAGGACTTAGCGAACACTTCATTCAGAAAATTAAAGAATTATACCAATGCGCTAAAACAAAGATAAGATGCAAGGAAGGTTACACGGAATTAATTAGCATCCTCACAGGAGTATTACAGGGAGAAACACTTTCACCTACCCTCTTCACGATTTACATTGACAGAATAACAGAAATCTTGAAGGAAAGCGGAATAAGCGGAATAAGAATGTTCGCAACAGAAATAGCAATCCTAATGTATGCAGACGATATAGTTCTCATGGCAACGAATCCCCTAGATCTACAGAAACAAATAGATGTCCTTAGCAGCTTTTTCGACAACAACCTATTAACAGTCAATTTTGAGAAAACTAAAGCAGTCGTGTTTAGAAGAGCAGGAAGAGTTAGAAAAGAAATCAAATTTAAATGGAAAGATAGACCAATAGAAATAGTAAGCAGCTACACTTACTTAGATGTACCCTTTAAAAGCAGCGGAACTTTTAATGACGCAAAGGAGAATTTTCTGGACAAAGCCAAGAAAGCACAATTAAAACTCTTCGAACTTTTCTACAAAGCTCGGATTACCGATGTAGGAACTCACATTAAACTCTTTCAGTCACTAGTGCAATCAATCGTATTGTATGCTGCACCTATTTGGGGACTGAGATATAGAGAAGAATTAGAGAACTTCCAGACGAGCTTCTTGAGAAAACTGACAAACAGTGCGACACTAACACCAGGATGGATGCTAAGACTAGAGACAGGAGCCATAAATGTAAAGTTACTTTTATTCAAGGCAGTATTACGATTCATACGAAGCATTCTGAGCAAGAGTGAGAAGTCCATTCTATATAACTGTTACCAAAAGATGAAACGACAAACGGAAAGAGAGGAGAAATACAACTGGTATGTTCAAGTAAGAGCAATGTTTAGTGACGCGAAAATGACGCAGCATTTGGAGCAGCTAAGTGAGAAGTACATTGACAAACATTGGAAAAAGATGACCGAAGAATACAAATTATACTGCATAAACAGAGATGTTGAGATGATGCAGAAAAACAGGACCCACGCTCAATTCAGAATACTTAAGACACATGCAACGAGATCAGAATTTTACGGGATAGGACTACAATGGAACAAGAAGAAACTAATACAAAGCCTGAGATGCGGGCTACCAAGAATAGTTGTCAGGGGCAGAGCAACGACGCTAAATGGCATCATTTGGAGAAGAGGCTCAAGTAACTGTGAACTGTGTGGCGGAGAAACGGAGGACGTGTTTCATATAATGTACGAGTGCCTCCACTACAATGCACCAAGAAGAAAGTTCCTTGATCAAAGTAAAGTGAGAAGATCCACCCGTGATGACTACCTTATAGAAATATTTGACGGACAGAATCTAGAAATGACGATGAATAAAATTAGCAATTTTTGGAAAGAAGCAATCAAGACGAGAGAGTTCTTCTACGAATGCATTGGAGAAGATACCTGTATGCAGGAAGAACAAGTAATATGAAGAACCTCGGAAGAAATAAGAGCAGAAAGTTAGTAGTGAGTCCAAACCCAAGAAGTAACCTGAAAAGGTACCCTAGAGAAGCCAAATATTTTGTGTGTGAAGAACAGGTGGACAAGCTACGAAATGACAAATAATGATTTTAATATTGCAAGAACCTGTATTATTTTGTATTATTAAATATTATAAAATTATTAACCCTTATGTAAATACGGATACTCGATATTTGTTGTATGGGCCAAATGGCCAAATCGACATAACGAAATAAATTATTATTATTATTATTATTATATTCCCTTAGATCACAAATGTAGACATAAGCTAGAGCAAAGTGAAAACTTTGTCTGAAGAAGGAATGGTTCCAGGCGAGCCGATTTTTGTAGCAAATTCAAATTCAAAGAACACCAACAACAGCATCCCAGACCCAAGCAATGAAGATTACGACGTAATTCTTTCACCTCTAAAGCATAAAAACGACGAGGCTGCTGTTGACCTGCTGAGTTTAAATGCCAAAGATATGAAGGAAATTGCAAGTGCTACATTTAAAACCGCAGAGACTTTCACTGGAATATTTCATGAGCAATGGGCCCATCAAGGAAATATCGTACATTTATTCTAAAACTAAATTTATAACCTATTCAATTTATTAGTCATTAGTCAATTTCGAATTTCATAACGCTTTTCAGTCATCATCGACCATCAATGGAAATAAATGACACAAGGCACATTACATTATGTTGGTATTGGTTTAAATAAATTTTTATTTTGTGATTTGATTTTCACAGCACAGAGGTTCCTTCCATTTTGAATTTATGTACACAGTCTAGAATAATTTCATTCATTTTTAATTAATCGTATATCACCGACTAATTTAAATTATTACACTCTCCTATAGATATAGCACGAGGTTTCGACCCCCAAACACTTTTAGCCTACAATAACTGTACAACACTACTAGAAAGACTATACTAATGGGATTCTGCAATCTGCACAAAATAAATTTGAAACTATAATAATCGTTTTCTAATATACTAATAAATAATTCTCTCACATTTTAAAATAGGTAAATTAGGTGGATGTAGGTACTTATGCCATTACCGCCGCACTTGCAAATTCAAATAGACACGTGATTTTTACAGATGACAGACATGTAAATCATGTTATAATGATGATAAATCAAATTATATACTTTCTTGTAATAAAAATTAGGCAACAATCCCATAGGTTTTTTGACTACTGTTTTCAAATCGAAAGCGAAATCAAAAATCGAGCTACACCATTTAATACTAACAACAATAAACTGCATGCAGGGCTTTCATATATAGGTATCTAATCAGGTGGTTATACTTTTTTTGCAGGTCAAAGGTCAAAGGTCCAAGGTGATTTTAACAATAAAACATAAACATTTTTCTTAAACTTACTATCATCTCAGTATTAGTTACATTATTAAGTACATCAAGTATTTAAATTGACACGATCCGAACTGACGAAATTGACCCCCTTCTACATGGCATGTGGGGGCAAGAAGTACTGCCAACGTGGTTCAATGGCCCCTGGCCGTCCCAATAAAATAATCCCGGCGACGAGTACAAGTAAAAGGCACAGTAAAATTTGCATGTGGGCCCTCTGTTGGTCTTGACAGGCGGGGTCACTGGAGGCGGCCGTCTCCACGAATTCCGCAATTGCATGCAAGGAGCGGACTGTGACGCCAACCAAGGCCGTCCCAGTCTCATGCTAGACGTGGCAATGTCCTCGATGTCAGGGTCTGTGATGTGGGACACTTGGGACACTTGTGACGACTGGACCGGAAGTGACGGGACACGACTTCTAGCCGCCACGGCCACTTCCGTCGTTAGCCCCGTGGTGCTGCCCTCTGGTGGTGGTGATGCCAACTGTTGAGACGATTCCTCCACTGCGCATGCGTCAGAAGAATTTTCGGGACACTGACAGTCCTCAACGCACTCGCTTGACCTATTCAGGTCAGTGACCCCTGATGGGTCACAACAATCCTC
>JAQFZC010004392.1:0-16235 GCA_034695205.1 Dicyrtoma fusca | reverse complement strand
GGTCGGTTGGCAAGGTTAAAGTAGGCGAGTTGGCGGTCGGCGAGTAGGCCGTCGGCGAATAGTCAGTAGGCGAATAGTCCGCAACCCGTCTCCAACAGTCAAGTACAGATAGTGTGGCGAGGGAGTCTAGGATTCTTGGGCTTCGAGAATTACATCACAAAATGATTGTGAATCAAGTATGAGTGAAGAGTAGTAGACACCGTTATTACATGTTATACACTATATATCACACAGAAGGAATTACAACCATGCATATAGCTATGCAGACTTACCCAACGTAAGGTGGCCTGCTACACATGTACAAAAATAACCGGATTTAAAGGAGACGGGGTAAGACGGGATGAGAGGACAAGACTTAGCTAGTAATGTCCAGCTTCCCCAGCTTGTCATTTCGTACTTGAGTTTCCGAAAGCACAGTCATCTACATATATGTGTAAATGAGCGTGTGTTGTAAGAGCAGAACAGGAGCTTTACACAAAACTGCTGAGGAACTACACATTATTCCAAAATTCAAAAACCTAGCAAGAGCAGCAAGAAAGAATCGTCCTGTAAAAGAAAGTATTCACAATATTTTGCAAAATACAAAATCAACATTATTTCTTTTTTTAAATCCTTTTAGAGTCCCAGCTTTCCAATCTTTTCAAAAGTGTAGGTATTGTTTTGCACCTTTTCTCCTTTTAAAAATAGAGTTAGTTTGTAGTGGTCTGCTTCAAAACGTTCAGCATGTCTTGGACCGTTTAAATTAAGATTTAATTCTCTCCATTCATAGTTTGTTTGTATACATACGAATATGCGAATGTGTAAGGAACATGAAATCATAATTGTTATTCAGGCCTTACGGATAACAACGCAACGATACTTGAGAAAAGAAATAACGCCATTTTCACTTTTGCCATAGTTCCAGCTATTGTAGTGGCTTTCCTCGCGGTTTGAAGGAGTAAAGACGTTATACTTGTTTTTAACTAATCTGTTTGTCCTTCATAAAACTCCAATTTAGCAGAGGGTATTGATTAAGCATCAACAATTAAAAATTAGCTTAAATTACGTGCACGGTCCGTTTTGTATTTTATAAACCAGCTGCGTTTTAGATGCGTCGGTACAAAAGTTGAAGCTAGTAATTGAACGCTTACCACCTTTTTAAACAGGTTGGAGGAATCGGTCCATTTTGAAAAGGCAAAAGTCTTTTTAAAATTAGGCGACCTTTGGAACGGTTTAAAAATTGAAGACGGCTTGCTCGTACAATACTAACTGTGCAAGTATAAAGCGTACCACTTTGCGTTTTTAGATTCGAACAGGAAAGAGTCTTTATACGGAGGTGTAGCGCACAACAACCGCATGAGGCAATGCATATGTGTTTAAATTGGATTGCACTGGACGAGATGAAATGAGAAATGGACCCCAAGGGCTACTACTTCACGAAATGATAGGGGACAAGAGAGGAAAGTGCACTTTCCCATCATATTACCCAACTTAAGATTTTTAGCCTTTCTTTTCTTTGGGTTGGCTTGGCATGGCTTTATCTAGGCTATCGGCTTCCCTCAGCGTTTGTATGTATTGATGAGTGTCTGGCATCGGCACGGGCAGTGGCTTTGGCCATCTTTTGGAGTTTTGAGTCTTGTGTGTGTTGGTGTCAATGTAAGGCGAAGAAGAAGCGGGCGGTAGCGCATCGGTTTTCTACTCGAGTCGCCTCAAGTCTCTTAACTCCCAACACGTCTATCACTGCATACTTCTATGTCGAGGAACCTACTCATTGTTACATCTACGAAAAATATTATATTCCATATATAAATATCTTTACCTATGTATATTTTTTAGTTACTAATTTCATATTCGACACTTTTCAAAACTATCAAAACGTTATTATTATTATTTATTTATTTATTAACTTTATTAAGGTATCAAGTACATAGTACAATGCAAGGCATTGTTTTCCAACAACGAATACCAATTACGCGATTACGTTTGGATGCTTTTAAAAAATGATCTTATCATGTATCATGCTTTTATTAACCGCTGATATCCGTTTTGAAACATTTTAAAATCACTAGATTCCTAATTATTTATTGTAGTTTCTCTTGAAACACTTGAAAGAAGCATGAAACTATTCTCAACAAATGTGACAGAGCTTGCCGTAAACTAAACCATTACTAATGTAATATTAGAGAACCCCCTATTGTATGTACGCTGTTTTTCTGTACGCTATAGGAATAAATTGTTCGACTTCCTTTTGAGTTCCATTACAACTATATTATTATAGCTCTATATATCATCTCGTCGACTTTGACTTGGACTAGTTCGACTTGTTCAACATTCGAATTGCTTTTCCTTTCCACAAGCCCCACACTACTTGCACTGCTGCTTACTTTTAGATCCATTTCCATGGATCTCGTTTTCGTTTTCGCTTTCTCTTCATGTCTCTCACAAGCACACTATGTATGTACCACGACAAGACTCAGGACCCAGACCCAGCATTTGCTCTCCTTCTCGTTTTTTCGTTGCTTTTTCCCCTGCTGCTGCATACGTATGCACTAAATGTATGCACTACTTCTACTGCTGAACTGTGCTACGCCCCCAACTACTGTCACTGATGCATGTGTGCACAGTTGACTCGTACAGATATACATACTCAGTTGAGTTCAGTGTACAAAAAGATCCCCGATTTCTTATGTTCCTCGTCTACTTTTCCAGTTCAAATCCCGAGGTACAGTGACGGCAACGGAAAAGGTTCCAGCTGCCAGTTAGCCCGTTGGACTTCTCCTTTCTGGGCCCTGGGTCTGGGAATTTTATCCTGTACTACGTACGTTTAGGTAGGAAGCTAGAAGCATTGGACTAGTGCCTGCATACTTGCATATTACGTGTATATGTATGTAGGGAATTATGTCTATACAGGAATTTCTGCTTCTATGCTATTGCAGAGCTGAATCTAGAATCAGTGTTTTTTGTAGCTTTGGACTGGGAAACGGTTAAGTTAGCGTTAACGGTAGCTTTGCGTTGGTGTTCCTTTCCTTTTCCAGTTCCATTTCCTCGGAAAGAAAAGGTTTCCTTGACTGCACTCCCTGCATGATGCCTTACTCGCCCTTCCTTGTGCATGCTATAGCCGAGTAGTAGTCGAAATTGGAATTCACGTTTTTCATTTTTTCGGGTACATAATATGTAATTATACTTGTATCCGTCAGTAGCATGCCAGTCTTTCTATAGCTCTATGAGTAATACATGTATGCATTGTTATACTATACTATATTGCCACAAGTACGTGCATGGATATGCATAACTTTGCTTTTAGCCAAAAATGGATGTGCTCATCATTTTGCTTCTTAACCGACGATGTGTTACTTTACGTAGACATGTAAACCAAACCACAGTAGAAAAAAGAAAGAAAATGGAGTAAAAGAATGATAATCATATGCCATGTCATAATATACCATACAGTATGCTCATACCATATATCTATGACGTCAAAGAAATGTATTTTTCGAAATGTGTTAATACAGTGTTTTACATTCTTTTACAAAGTGTAAATGCATTTTTGCATTTAAAAAAAATAATATTATCCTTCTATACTTTTTAAAACATTATTTTTGTATTTTGTCTTTTATCAAAGCTGTTTCTCAACTCAGATTCTATGGCATCGTGTTTGCAAGACTCGGGCTCTACAGTAAATATTGAAGCATTATAGTATGTACTATATGATGTATAAATCTAGACTATACATATAGTACATACCCTAGGTATAGGATACTTGGTAGCGTCATACGTATAGCTATAACTCTTTTCCCTTTTAGTTTTAGCTTATGTACATACTAGGGTACGTAGCATCCGTTTGGCTTGCTGTTGCTTTCGCCTCTGCTCTGCCTTGGGATGCGAATGCGGTGATGGGAATATGGAAGGGAAAGCCCATGAAAATGGGAATGTAAGGTAAAATTGATAGAGAAAGTCTGGTTGGCTATGAAGGTGCGATTGTACTGAAAGCTTTGGACTTTCTCAAACTCCCTCCGTCAAATGCATCTCGCACTCACTCCCAACTTTACTTTCCCATCACTGCCTCCCGCACCCGCACTCGCTCTTCTCTCCGACTCTGTCTATACTCTCAAACTAATCTATAAAATATACCGCCGTACATTCATCCTTCTACTTTCTACTCAGTCTACGACTATCTACACAATCCCGTCTTTTCTATGTACACACATAAGTTACCCAAGACACCAAACCAAACACACATTTCTTCTTTCTTTTATTTTTTTAATATAGAGATATATTTATAGAGAGATATGACATCATATTTCCAAGATTTTATGCATTGCTTTTCCCTCCTTTTGAAATCATGGGATGAACGAGTAGCACTCAGATCAGTATTGCTCATATGCTTATGCTTATTGCACGCTCTGCGAAGCCAGGGCACTCTACTTCACTACCGTATCCAAATTATTATTATAGCATTAGCATTAAAGCAGCCATGACCGTTGTAAGTCTATACTTTTAGACCATTTGTCCAGTAGATGTTTTTTTTACATTTCCTAGTACTTTGTCGGATTCTTGTAAAGTTCGGCATATAAGCTGCAATTTGTGTAGACTTAGATATGCTGCTGGTATAGTAAATTGGAATAGCATGTCGTTCAAAAATAAATAACGACTGAAATGTAGCCATTAAAGAAAATTGAGTAAAAAATAAGGATCCATTGCAATCTAATTTTATGCATATTGCATTACACTATTGAATGTACCTTTCGATTTCATTATTAGCTTTGTTTTTCTCAGTGCCACCGGGACTTCCGGCATTATTATTGGATTTTCCATATTATGATCGATTTTACTTTTACAGGTATTGGGATGTGAAAGTTGGAGTTAACTTTAATGGTAAAAATGTCTTTGTTAGCACGTGCAACCTATCTCTTAAAATGGCCCCTAGATGTTTCCAGAAATTCAACAGTTAAAAAGTCAAACTAAGTCTATGCTACAGAAATAGAATAGGGCACCACTCTACAGTTTCACACCATGCCACACAGTGAAAAATAATGACGTAGAAATGTCTGCCGAATGTTCCAGGAAGACCATTCCATGTCCACGATTTCATTCCATTCCATCCATGTAGGCAGGTAAGTAGGTAGTTTATTATCATCATTATTTTCATGACATATTTCATATCGAGTGTGTAAGACCCGGACTCCCTCGCACTCCCACTAACACCCTGCCACTAGGAACGAGGAGCGAACAGGAGCACTAAAAGCATAACACCCGCTTATAAAAAATACTTATAACAATAAAACATACAACAAGTATGAGCCGTGGAATTAAAGAAAAGATTAGAAGAACTGAGGAGAGCCCATCTGAATCCAAATCCGAGTTGCTTCGGTGCCCGGAACTCACACAACCAATGCTATGTATGTGTACAAATATCGTAGCTGAAGAAGCATTGTGGCGTAAGGCCGGTTCCCACTTAAAACATTATGTCCAACGACCCCTTGAATGTCGTTTTGACATAGCAATCAAACTGTGTTTGCAAAACATGTGAATACCGGCTTTTATACATTTTTTTCAAAGCATAAATACACAGTTTACCATGTTTGAAAGGTGTTACTATCACTTACACGTCATAAAAACCTTTTTAGTGCCAGGTTCACAATTTCAAAAAAGTGTAACTACCATAGATTTACTATTTGAAAAACATTGCATGGCCAATACCAGTTCTGCTATTAAAAAATATGTAAATAAAAGATTTTTAAAAAGTAAAAAGCAATAATTTTACATTTTTTCTGAACATATTGGGAAAAAGTTGATATGTTGGGACTTACGTCAAAATGACGTTAGTGGGCTGCTGGACTTGCTTCACGATGGTTTTAAGTGGGGACTGGAAGTACGATACAATGCCACTTCACGGACGATATGTACCTATGCGTGTATGTACATACAGAATATAATTCCCTCGTACTTATGTTCTCCTTTCACTTCTCTTCCTCCCGTCCTCTCATTTTTTTTATCTTGAGCAAAAGATCGGGGAGATCGAGATTCGAGAAGAGCCAGAGCCAGCGAGAGATGGAGATTTGAGATTCAATCCGAACACACACACACACACGGAAGGAATGCGTTTCCTTTTCTCCCGTCTTCAGCTTCAGCTCAATATAATTCCCACTTTTAAGCTCTTCTTCTTTATACTCTCATCTCATCCCCTGATTCCGACTCTTCTTCTTCTTCTTCAGCTTTTCCCATCTGCTCTCTTTCTACATGTGAAAGGAGAAGGGAAAAAAGAAACGGGAAGAGTATGGGGTCTTGAGTATGAAAGCGGGACTCCATGGATCCTCTCAGTAATATACCGAGCGAGTCAAGTCAAGCCAAGCCCTAGGAATTCAAAGGAATGAAATGCAATGCCATGCCATGTTAAACTTAACTAAATTCAGGGAAAAGCTCTTGGAAGCTTTCATAGGGTTCCAGATCAAGATTGAGATGGAGATGGAGCTCAAGCTACCCGCCTGGATTCTGTTAGAAAGGAGCTTTAAATACTCATACACTTTCTCTCGCTCTTTCTCCCTTTCATCAGCTAGTCTCATGTGCACTCAACTACTGCCACCGTAATCCAAAAAAAGCAAACGAAAAAAGGCAAAAAAGAAGCGATGCTAATCCCGTACAGCACACTACATGGCGTGAGTTACATATAATTACCATTCATGTCATTCATTAAACTTTGACATAAAGGTGGGAAATTGATCAGGTACGTCATTCGGATGTGAAGCGTAGCTTTTTTAGCTCAAGAATTATGCACTCTAGCCAGTGGACATGGATGCAGAACTGTCCTCATCAAATTCTACTTTACTGCATCTTTTTCTGGAGACTCTGGGGAAAGACCAAAATAGCTGTACGAAGACACGCCGACATCGTCGATAAAGATAAAGAGAGAGATAAAGATGAGCAGTACTATACAAATCAACATTTAAGCTTCAACGTTAGGCATGTTCAGCCACATTCAGACTCCACTAGGTTCTGTACGGCTCACCAGGCCGAAAATAATAATTCAGATTCTACTGCAGACTGCGTACGGACGACAGGTAGGCAGACGATCAGGAGACCACATACTAAGAAACATTGGGCTGTACATGCCGTAGTTGTTGGACGAAACCTTCTTGTCTTACTTTTCCTTGCTTTTTACTTGTCTTTCTTTTTTAGCATTCGCTGTCGTAATACATCTGTAATACTTACATGCGACTGGTTACCTTAATAGGGACCTTTCAAGTATGACGTCTTAGAAACGATTTTTATGAAATGTGTAAACACCATAGTTATCCACTGTAAAAAAAGCTTTTTAACAAGGCTAATAAAATGTTTTTTACACTTGTTAAAACATTATTATAATTTTTCCTTTTCATAGCTTTTTCAAACCCAACTCGTACAACGTCATATTTAGAAGGCTCCTTAATCAAACCATAATGCACATGCGGCATGTCAGTGTAATTTGTGCATTCTTACAAAAAAGGTACATGCGTACTTATTTGAAGGCATGCAGTGTACTGTCATTGCTGACATCTCTACTAAAAATAGTTTCAGTTAAAAATTCCTGAGAACTGAAAGAACTGTGAAAGAACTACCATCAGCACTTTAAAGGGTTCGTTAAGATAAAAGGATTACAACTGGGGCTTTTAAAAAATATTTTATAAATAATAATTTATAAAAAAATATATTTACACACATTTATTTTAATTTGTTATAATTTATCTACACACAGACAAATAGTGATTGCTAAAAAATTCTCAATACATGAAAATACTGTAACACTGTAAGGGGCAATCACATTTTTTTAAATAAATATTTTAAAAAATTACCATAGTTATAACGTTTGTAAAGCCTTTGAAAGAATTTAGCTAGCTTTACTTTTTTTAAAGTAAACCATTTTAGACGGAGGAGGGACCCTTGTTAGAAATGCATAAAGCATTGTACATGTTTGTAATCCCGCCACGTAAATCGTGCGTAGGCGTTAAGTCCCCTGTTGAATCAGACTCAACGTCTAGTGAAAGGTACAACAAGGCAGAATTTTGTCCTGTGACGTGAAGTGGCGGCTTCTACTTCTGCTTGTACTTCTACGCACTTTGCATAAAATACACATAAAACAATTTGTCAAGATACATGTTCGTACATAAAATGTGGACCTCCTGAATAAAATACCACGGAAACCAAGTCAAAGGAAGCCAAGTAAATGATAAACGTTCAATATGTCAAACGAAACCAAAGAAAAGGCCGACCTACAGCTATGCTCGTTGTAATCCATTATGAGAGTAAAGGAAGGCTTTTAACATTCACACTGAACAACTAGAAAAGGAACTTGAAAAGCAGACAAGGAGACAAGCTCTCAGTTCTTTCTATTCGGTTGCCGTTCGCCGTTCGAAGAATGCTTGAGTGAGTGAGTGTGTGTGCGGTAAGTAATCCCAGGGTAAATGGTAAATGCAGTTTGCAAAAGATATGACAAAAGAACAAGTCATAAAAAGGTCCGCTCGCCTTTACAGCACAACCTGCACTCAGCATTTACGCGAACTATTCTCAATTCTCTTGTATCAAGCGCCTCCGAGTAATTCACAAGAGACATTTATACCTCCTACTAAAGACTAGTTATTATACACAATAATTATATAGCGCCCTTCAGGATGCCGTTTGCTATACTTACCACTGCCTTCTCCTTAAGTGAAAAGGGTGTTAAACACATTTTTCAAAATCCATTTATAAATATAATGACCGCAACCTTCCATTTGGAAACGTGCTGTCTTATTGAACATTTTAAAAATAGACAAATATGTAACACCTTTTAAATATTTTCGAATGAGCGTAAGTAGAATGAAATACTATCCATCGCATCGTTTTGAATATAATAAGAAAAACATGTTTAGAACCTTTTGAAAGCAAAAGTCCCTACGTCTTCGACCACTTGCTTAAAAAAAGTCAAATATTTATTTTGAATCTAGATCATTTCTCCCCGCATTTTTGAACATTTCAATTTTACCACACCTTTCCTTTAAATCAGTTTTCCCGTGCATTTTTTTACCCCAAACTGGTCCCTTTACATTTTTAACTGTAAATGTTTTACCAAGTTTTGTATACAAGTTTTTGCATATTTAGTACTTAGCAGTACTAATCCAGTACTAATAAATATTTTTTACTTTAAACGATCTGGTTTGCAACCCGATAGGTTGCGGAACCGCGTCCACCGAGCGAACTTATTAATTATCCAACGGTGTCGGGTGCAGTCTTCGCTTTCCCGAGTTTAGTACTCAGCTAGTAGAGTACACCGACGACGATAGTTTTGGTCTCATCTCTAAAAGTCTAAAAAACAAAATTGCATGCTGAAGCAAGCTAGACACACTGATGAGGATAGACACTGCGAATCTTCATCAGTAATAATTTAAACAAAAATACTTTACTTACATCAATAAATAATTTAAGTCAATTACTTACTATTTAAGTGGGGAAATTCCTAACGATTCGACGATAACAAACCTTTTATTGTTGCTATTTATACTTTAGCTTAATACTTTAATAAAAAAAATTCGACTAGTTCCCAAAAGCTAAAGTAGATACACGCCTCTATGTATGGACTTCGGAAGCATTTCCCAAAACTCCTGTATGGTTACTATTTTAAATTCTCCAGCTTTTTTAACCCAAACATAAAATACCACGCTGGGAATTATGGGTGATGGTTGATATTTTAATGAAAGTCAGTTGATGGTAAAATTTTATGCTATTAAAAATGCTGTTTTGTGCTGTGATCTGGGATACAGATTATGCTAAATTAGATGTACATTATTTGTTTTTTATATAATTGATACATTAATATCTTGGTTGCTAAACACCAAAGGAAACCCCTGGAGGGAATGTTTGCAGAAGATAAAAAAGCTAGGGGTAAAATTGTCAGGGGAAAAAGACCCGGGGTAAAATGTCCGGGGACAAAAATGCGAGGTCAAAGTTGAAGGGACAAAATGGCGAGGGCAAGTTGTGGGATACCTTTTATTTTTGTACACTTAGCAAGTAAATATCGTAATTTCAAAGCTTTGCGTTTAACGATGGGTTTGACGCTGGAGCTCTATCTCTCCTTCTTGTAGCTGGAAAGATCTTGACTACTATTTAGTAAGTAATATTTAATGGAATGTGAATCGGCATGACTATATATTATGAACCCTAATAATAATAGTAATAACACGGAGGCAGAGGTGTCCCTGTAAAAATCTTGCTCGCACACAAACTATCAAGATTCATGTACATTATGAAGGTGCTCATGACTTTAAACTGAAGAAGAATGGCTTCGCTTTGGGATTGGTTTGGACTGGACTAGAAAGTCGGTTTGGTCAGGCATGCTTTGGCTGGTTTGGTGCCTGCCTGCCAGGTTCAATGAGATTCCATATGTACAACAAGATCAATATTTCACCCATCAAATTTTCCTCCGGCTCCCTTTTGCTTGTGCAACATTATTCTCTAACTCCAGGCCACTCAATACTTTGGCTCCTGTCTTCGTCATAGTCCCATATTACTGGTAGCTGTAGTAAACGCAACTGAACAGAATCCTACCAAACCAGATCAGACCATCAAACCAAGTTATGGGCGAGGGCAGGGCCGGGAAGCAGGGATAGAATATCGACTGCGGCATAATAACTGAATCTACATTTTGTACTTAGACACTTTGAAATATTGATGCAGTCCCCTGTCAAAATTGTATTTTAAAAGCTGGACATATTCAACTCTTTTGAAACAATGGCTTATTAATATTTCCAGGTAATTAGACCATAAGCTACAGCCCTTGTGATCGCCAGAGTGTGAGTTCAAAGGTTTGGTTGGGTACATTTCGGGTAGAAGGCTATCGGTATGCATTGAGTCTTTGAGTGAGTGAAATTGCTCTGGGATGTTATGGCGCACGAATGTTGCAAATATGTTAAGCTAGTTCTCTGCAATTCGTTGCTTTATTGCATCTCCAAGTGTTTTATATGCAAATCTGTAAATGTGAATATCTCTGAGGACTTGCCTATTTCAGGCGAAGGACGATCGTTTGAGCTCGTTTGCATTTACATTTTGTTTTGCGGTGTGCGATATGGACGGGTGGTGGAGTAAATTATACCCAAGTAAAGCCTAAGCCAACGTAAACCTACCCGGACCGAAACCAGAGAACCAGCAGAAGACGAAGGAGACGGATGTAGGGCGAGGGCACGGGCGAAAGTAAAACTAAAAAGCTTCGTATCTACATTATGTGTGAGAGGGCAGGGTTTGTATTCTGCATTGAGTGCTTGTGGACAAGGAACCACACTCCACCACGGTAGCACATAGCAGGGAAGATATCGCCTGCACTGCACTGCTTTCTGCCTTATTATGCTTTCAACGGAATGCCTCTGCCACTGCCACTGCCACTGATACATTATCTGCACTATAATCTGTAATCCGTAACCTATACAACGTACTTGTGTAAGACATAAGTATATACTGTTGAATTCTATTGGATTGGATTGGGCACATACAATACAGATTCGAGAGAGAATAATCAAATGAATGATTGCATGTATTTAAGTCATGATCCAACTGCTACTCCACGGTATGTACGTTCCGACAATAAGGCATTCATACTTTTACTCAGACGCTCTTCGCCTCTAATTTAATTTGTGGAACATTTCCAAAATTATACAATATATCTCTTCATTCAACTTCATTCAGCTCTCGCTCTCATTCTGTTTATGCATAGAAAGCCAAAACCAAGCCAAACCAATTACATGTGTAGGCACTTCAAACGCTCAAACTTCAACTGCAATTTTTCTATTTCTTAATTTATTTGCCGTATCACTATGTATGAATGTATGGCTGTTATTGACGCGAAACATGGCATTATTTGTGTATTCCCATAACAAAACAAAATCTTCTAATTACATTATTTAAAGAAATGCAAAGGATGCTATTTACATTTAGTTAAGAAGCAACCCGCTCTGTATTGTTTAAAAGTTGTCACGTGTGCTATTCACATTTTTTGAAAATCTGTAAATTGTGTTATTTAAACTTTTTGAAAAAATGCAGTCTATTAGTCATTTTTTTTAAAGTTGTAAAATGTACAGTTTACCTTCTTTGTAGAGTACACACGTCCTACCTATATGTTATGCAATATGGAGAAAGAAATATGTAACGTCATCATTTTAAAAATATAATAACATTTTTAAAGCTCTTTTTTATTTTCTTGAGGCATGAAAACACGTGTTGTATTGTCTCACAGCCTTTTCTCTAGCCTAGTTGTCCAAAAAGTAGTAGGTACTTACCTATTACATACGAGTAGTGCTGATTAGTGCATATAGTGAACAGATTTTTTTAGCAAATATCAAAAACATGGTACAAAGATGATTTTGAATGTTTTAAAGACTTGTAAATGGAAAGTTTTACACTTTGAACAAATGTAGGTAACATGTTTTGCACGTTCAATGACGATGACGCTGCCATAAAGTGTCGCACATGCTCACATTACGATCTCATATAATTACCTACCTATGTATGTTATTAAACAATTTAACCCCCGTGTTCACTGCTCACTGTTTCTTTCTCGTCTCATTTGCAATGACAAATGTGCTCCATTGTGAACTGTGTCTGTATTTATTTTAAGTCCTCTAATTTACGTTTTCTCTGCCTCCTTGTTCTACATAGTTGTTGCTGGTACTGGTCCCGGTACCGTTGCTGAGTTCTCTTTTTTAAATAGGAAGCAGCATCGGCAGGAAAGTTGCTAACAGTATACCACTGAAAGAATATAGCGCCTTTGAACGTACAGATGTAGTATTCTGCATCTTTAGTATCCATATACGTACGTAGGCATCTGCCTATGTGTTTTATTATGCGCTTCACTGTGCTTTGACCTGTGACTATTAGCCTGTAAACTATCTGACAATTGACTGTCTGAGGGCGCCGGTAGTTCCATATACATTTATAGCATGCAACGCCAAGCCAGCTACACTCAATTGAACCATGTCATTTTCCACTTTATTTTAAAAGCAAGTGACATGTGACACGGTCGAATATTTGTCTTGTTGTTGTTTTGTTTTGTTGTTGGTGACTTCTCCGAAAGTAGAAGAACACCAACACAGACACTAATTCTAAATTTACGGCTGAATGCCTCAAAAACCACGGCACGATGGCAAACTTGACATGTGAACTCTCATCACATTATTATTATCATTCCGGCACAGTCAACATAGCAACATTGGCACCGAGCATAACCTCAAACTCCCACATTAATTAACACCAGAGAACGCCCGAGCCGAATTCCAAATCAGGTTTACGACTAAAAGCATAATGTACGTACATAATATGTCGTGACGAGAAAGAAATTTAAAAATACAAAAGCACTTTCAAGCGTAACTATGTAAAAAGTACTTACAAAAATGATATAATTGTGTTAGTTTTTGAAGCGAGTACATTTTCAGACTGTTCACTTCATGTTCAGTAATCTACATACAGAGAGATAAAAGCTTATGAATTATGATATAAAAGTTAAGTAAAACCTTAAAGAGTGGAGAAAAAATCGAGTCCGCTGATAATTTTAAAGATTGTCGGATGTTTTTACTTAGTTTTTTTGAAAGAGTGCTTCTCATGTCATGTGTCAAAGGATATCATCTTTGAGGACGAGGATGAAAATGAGATATGAGATTCATGAAATGGAATCATGCAAATGGAAAAGATTAAGCAGAAAGGAAGCTAGCATGAAAATATGGGAAGAAAAGCAGCAGCAGAAGCATATGTATACATCTGCATAACCAATACGATAGTTCCAGACCAGCAGCTCCAGCCTATGCAAAAAGCCCAAGCTATGGATATAGATGTGAATATAAGGTGGAAGATGTGATCAAGATATACTTTCTTCAGCGTCGTCTTCTGCCTTATCCCTTGTCGTTGTCAGTCTCGGTCTCTCTGCTTTAATGCAATCCAATGTACTGCAGCGCCATGTTAGTTAAATGAGATGACAAGACAGTGTGATACGAGAGCGTCTCAAAAATTTGTAAAACTCGTGAAGATTTCCCACAAAAGACCAAAGACAAGACAGAAGAAAGACTCCTGTGGCATTACGGCATATCAAGGGGAGGCTATAGAGACGTACAGGCACTGCATATGGTATGCACGTAATAGATGCGTTCATCTCACATTTAACTTGGCTTGGCTTGAGTTCTCAGTGAGAGTCATAGGACACTTTATACGCTTTGCCGTCACAAACACACCACACATGCAAGTGTTGAGTGTTGGCAGACTTACTGGATTTTCCCCTGCGCTTTATTAAAGCAGTACTTCAACAGCATAGAGTGGCATAGAGTCCAAATCTTCACATCCACACGAGAAACAAACTTGCATTCATATACTCTCTGAATATTTCCTTTTTGTATCCTGTATTTAAACTCGTAAACTCTGTTTTTATCAGTTTTAGTTCCTAAAAGTTCCACTTGCATATTTAATCAGCCAGCACAGAGTTAAATTCTTTCCGGCACTCCTTTGTCCGTTCCAGTCAGTTTCCAGCTCTTACATAATCTCTACCTACTTACATTTTGTGGATGCGTGCTCCTCGTTACTCGAGAGGTTCACTTGGATCAAATTCACCGACTTTAGCTCAAATTCTACCCACAGAATGCAGGTACTTTCAATTAGAGACTCGTATGCACACTTTTGGAGGTGTTTTTCTTTCGTGTTAAAGCAAGCCCAAAGAGAGTCATGCCTTTACCTTAAAAGCAAATAGTTAATACTGAAATGTACTGTTATGCTAATTGTAAAACTAATTTGAGACACCTAGTAAATTGTATCTAAAGAAGCAAAACAATCTATACCCAATAGATGCCTCATTTTTCTCCTCAACAGACGAAATGCTATTTGTACTACAATCAAAATTAGAAATGACAGATGTAAATAGCAGAGTAATATCAGTAAATTCCTAAACTAATAAACCAACTTCTTGTACAAATTAGTGTTATTTCTTATTAAAAGCGCAAAGCAGCCACAGTATTCAAGCTAACTGCACTACTTCCAAGAATTAAAAATCAACCAATTTTAAATCTTCGTTTCAAGAGGCAAATTTACGGAAAATTCTATTATCTAGGTACTGCTTAAAACGAAAACATTACAAAAACTGTCTGATGAACCGTGTGAATTTGAACCTTGAGAATTATTCGAAAAATGGTCTTGGACACATCGTTAGGCCAGAATTAACTGGGACCTCAGAATTGATATTAGCAAGTCCCGTAAACATCCCCGTCAAAATGACGTTGATTACACTAATATTTTCGTGTTCTCAACTAAACTAACTAATCTGCACGACAGTTGACGTGAGTTCATTCAGAGTCTCTCAGCGACAGGCAGACGGACGTATTTTAAGCATCTCCCTAATCTTAGTAGTCAGCCAGCCTCAAACTAATCGTCCTTTGGTTTTCTCGTTTGCAAAACGAAAAACACGGTGAGAGTTAAACAAGACTGGTGGGTAATTACTATATGTGCAAGCAAATAAATGCATTTCTACTTTTACCACATTTTGCAATGCCCAAAACTTGAGTATTGAGTATTTACTCCGTTGAGCTTTAATGGCAGGGCTTTGATTTGGTTCCGTTCTTGGAAAGAGAACATGGATACTTTCCGCTTAACGCTCCTTGCAAATTCCAAATTCAATTTGCAAACACCAACACAATATCTGCATGCCACGCCGATAACCCAGTTAAATAATTTCCTTACTGTTTCCATGATTCTAGGAACAAATGTTCCCGGAACTAATGTTCCCAAAAAAGATTGACGATGAAAAAATGTTCCCGGAAAAAATGTTTCCAAGCTCCAAATAAGAAAAAATGTTCCCGAGTGCAAAAACAACCATGTGTGGACAACATCAAAATGTGTTTTTATTGCATTGTGTCACGTGAATTTTCAGTTTTTTTAGCAAATTAACTATTACTGCTACACATTGCATTCACAAGACCGAAACTACAAACGTCTCCTGAGTTAAAACCATAATGCAAATGTTACAGAAATAATTTGTCTAAATGTATTTTTACACGCAATAAAATTAACTTGCATTTCCAATGCTGGCAGCTGGAATACAAATGGGAAGAAACTTGAAGTTGAATTTCAGCACCTATCAATACCTCTTGTTAAATGTTCTATTATTAAATTTAGTTACCGTAAATATTCCATTAACTCCTCGGGGAATTATTAACAAAAACAATGCCCAGACAGGGGAGTTATTAGAGGCTGGGGAGTTAATGGAATATTTACGGTATGTAAAT